>JAOTAV010053455.1:0-15862 GCA_026546445.1 Cyclargus thomasi
AATACTTTTATACTATACACATATTTAAGATTTTTATTATATGATACACATATTTAATACACATCCAAGACCCAGGAGCATTGAAAAACTTGCTCCGTCGGTGGGATTCGAACCCGCGACCCCCGGCTTAAGCTACCAACGCGCTTACCAACTGAGCCACAGCGGTCGTCAAATTAAAATATGTTAATCTAATCTGTAATTAATTAATCTAAGATAAAATATTTCGTTTAACAAAATATCATTTGAAAAAATGTGAGGGCTCTTGATCTGACATAGATGATTTCAACTTTAGCATCGTTTTTCTCAAAATGTCTGACTTGTGGCTTAACAAGGTATATCATATTGGCGTCGTATTAAAAAGTATTTCGTACGGAGTATTAAAAAAAAACATTTCCGAACTTGGCAACTATGGTGCCTACCACTCGGTAGGCATCAGTTCTCAAACTAACACGGCGAGAAAAACCAGCTTAAAAAAACTCGCACGGGTCATTCTTATACCAAAATGATGGAAAATAACAATATTTTATCCTAAAGTAAATTTGACAAATAAATAAAAATTGTTTTAATTTACATTACACTTTTAATAACCTACTTCATTCATCGACTTCCTTGATTAAAATTACATCTATTCAGTCACACCTAGACTCTACTATAATATGAATTGTCCTGTTCCTTAACTACTATAGGCTGTACGCCTTGGGTCGATTTTGAACGTTGAATAGTGAATCAACTCATCAAAGATAGATCCTATACGAAACCAGTAAGCTGTAAACCTTACGTTGATAGCCTATGCTACCTGGACAGACATCGGATACAAAGACAAATGATTTAAACAAAACGTTTAGCCCCTTACTAATTTAATTATTTATTTAAATAATTTACAAAGACTTGTTAGTGAAGGCTTAAAGAATATGTTTGTTACCTACCGTACCTAATCTTAGATTTTAATTAAATTATTTTAACAACCAATTATATGCACCAGCTCCATACCATGAAAAATGGCGTAGCAGTGCCGCGCATAAGGACAATCGAGTCTATCATAGCAAGAATGCTGTTGTCGCTTCCCCTCACCCTGCGGACTAAAGAAGTACAACGTTTGCGCATAGTGGCGTAAAAGCAATCTACGTGTGCCTCGGCAAACATGCCAGATGCGCTGCAGTATCGAGGAAGCCCCAACAGCATCCTAAACGCGTTATAAGGAAATCATCTTTTTTCTAAAATAAAAAATAAATCTACTCTGTGTCTTTTTCTGCCGATTCCAAATCACTATATAACAATTTTGAAAAAAATTTTTGATCCAACCTTTTTCGTTATGGCGATAGCATTATATGGATATGGGCAATATAATAAATCGCAAATCTCACAGAATCATAGTACCAAAAGCACTTCGACTAACTATTCTAAAATTGTTGCATCGAATCTAAATAAGAAAATGTTGCACTAGGTTAGATTGAGTCCCAGGACTCCGCAGTATTAAGATACAAAGTACTGAGTCCATCACAATGTAGTTACGGTACTTTGTTACTTCAATGCTATCAACTTCTTCAAGGACTTCCGTCATCTTTATTTTTCTATCTTTATTTATTATCCTGACGACCTCTGTGGCTCAGTTGGTAAGCGCGTTGGTAGCTGAAGCCGGGGATCGCGGGTTCGAATCCCGCCGACGAAGCAAAAGTTTTTCAATGTTCGTGGGTCTTGGATGTGTATTAAATATGTGTTTCATATAATAAAAATCTTAAATATGTGTATAGCATAAAAGTATTAAATATATTTCCGTTGTCTAGTACCTGTAACACAAGTCCCTTTGGTACTTACCATGGGGCCGGACTGACGTGGTGTGAAGCGTCCATAGATATTATTATATTATTATTATTATTTATATATTAAACTTCTAATATATAAGTACACCTTAGTTAACCATGATTGCAGTGACGTAACATGTAATAACCGCTTGGAATGGGCAAACATATACGAATATGTTTTTTCACATAAACATAATTTGACGTGACGCTTAACATACAAGGGTTTAAACATTACAATATTGTGTTTTTTAGTTACCTAACCTCCTAAAGGACTAAACTGATTTTAATAAAAAAAGACATATATACTTTTGTCGCTGGTGGCCCATATAAGTCACATTTTTTTTAGTTTGCTACTTTCACAGTCAACTCCATGTAATAGACACATGTAACTATAATATTAAGTACTATCATTCCGTTGGTTACACCCTATATATTCCTCTTTACAATCAGATCAGTCAACGCCTCGAATACTTTATCGCAAATTGCTGTCGGGGCTCACAATATTTACCCTGTGCTCATAAAATTTAACTGAAAAGACTGTAATTGGTTTAATTTGCGTACACCCGGGGAACACCCGGGTACACCCGACTACACCCGGGTACACCCGGCCCGCCTGCACCGATAATGGACAAGAGTTAAGTACTCTAATGGACATCCTTTTAGCACATTAATAGGTTTTTCCGCGTTAAGTGGAAGTGTGAAGTGCCTTAATGCAAATCCTTTTTAAACGTCATTATTTGTGATTTTATTATTGCAATCAATTTTATGATCTTTGTTTATTTTATGATTTTAAAGTAACTGGCGGGAATGTTTTTAGTATCATCAGTTAAAAGGTATTAAATGCAGTATGGTTGATCCCCGGCATATTTTATTATTGTTGTTTTTTTATATTAATTAGGAACAAAGGAACAAACGGAACACCTGTTGGAAGGCAACTACCATCGCCCATGGACACTGGCATTAAAAAAGTTGCAGGTCCGTTGCCGGGCTTTCAAAATGGAGGAAAACGTTTTCTTCTCTGATGTTTGCACTTTGCAGATCTTAATGTTCATAATAATGAAAAGTTACACGGTCTCTAAGAAGGGGGCATAAGATTACTTCTACTTACAATAATATTTATCCAAAGGCCTGTATAACGATGTTATAACTACCTTACTAATTATCTATATATTAATACGCGAGCGGAAAACTTTGTGTTTTTTTTAACAAAAGACGCGTAGATGTAAAAGCATGAAATTGTTCCCAGTTATAGTTGATATGGATGAGGAGCGTGGAATACCAATATAATTTGAAAATATGCTTTAATTATTGATATTTTTAATAAATAAAACGCTACGCACAGTACAGTACGCACAATACAATATTTTGACATGACACGATAATCATACACGAAATTCTCTTTTGTTTATGGTTGAAGACTTAGTTTTTTTTTAATTTAATACCCTGGTAACGAGACCTTTATGCCAAGTTAAAGTCTGTGGTTGAATTGACTGTAGATTATATTTTTATAGCTCCTCTACACGATGAATTTAAATACTAATGGCCACAGACCTCTAGTTTGAATAAATGTAGCATTTTTTATGTATTAAAGATACAAAACAGTTTCATAATAATTACGACATTGGTATATATTTTTTTCGTTAATCAATAGAAGCAATATACTCATAATTTAATGAAGCATTGAAAGATAAGTTTAAATGTAATAATGAAAGTGATTTATAATCATCTTATCAAAAACGTGCTACGATTATGAGATTTACATTTGGTAAAAACCGATACGACAGTTGATTAACCTTTAGTCCCCTTATTCAAAAAAATATTTAAACAGTGTTTAACTTATCAGGGTTGGCTGTCCTTTTCTGGAATATTTTAAACGTCACACGACTGAAAGGGAAAGCCAACTTTGATTAGTTAAACACTACTTAAATATTTTTATGAATAAGGGGGTAACTCACAAACATTTATATTCTACTGAATTAATCAAAAGTAACGATGAAAATATAGATTTTTTCATTACGTGACTTTATTTTATATTTAAACGCTTACAGGGTGTAACAATAGTGATAAAACTTTAAGGATTGTATGATCGTAGGATGATCGACCTCTGATACAGAGGTCACTGTGAAGACGAAAAAAAAATTTCATGATTTGTATGGCCAAGCGCCCGAGCGTAATGAGTTTGCCTGTAAAAATCACAAAAAAAAATATTTCGCTTTCAGCGCTGCTACTTTCGCAGTGAGCTCTATATCAGGAACACATGCGATCACATACAATGTATGGAATTATATAACCTTAAATAGCAATGATGTGGAGTCAACAGTTAATGTTAATTCCATAGATTATATAATCGGCAATCTATAAATCTATGAATATCGATAAAGAAAACGTCTTATCTACGGGTTCTGAAATCTATTTTGTTTTAGATCTATATCCAGCGGTAACAAACAAATGCCACCGATTCCGATTTCAGAGAGTTACGCCGTTTGTCCACCAACACCGTCAACCGAGAACGAGATTATTTCTGCCCAATAAAATGCAACTTTATCATCTAGGCCATAAGTTTAATTTTCTAGCGACATTGCTATATCGTTAATGTCATCGTCATCATTAAAGACGTAGAGAAAAATGAATCCTGTACTCTATGTCATAAAGTATATAATAATAAATAAATTTTATTGTCTCCGATAAGTTACAACACCAATATTCCACTATCCCTTTTATGTCTGCACTGCTGAGCGTGTCATACAGATCACCAAAAAAACAATACTAAAAATTATAAAAACTTAAAAACTAAAGTAACATCTGAAAAAAAATTAAATAATATAATTACTATAATTAACGCACTGACTGTGTGCGTGCATGTGCGTTTGTGTAAGAGTGTGTGTGTGTGTGTGTGTTTTTGTGTATGTAAGTGTTATTATTCCTATCTGTATATCTCTCTTAATAAATTCTCCTTATCTTCATAATCAAGACTTTCAATCCAGATTGTTACGTTTTCTTTTACTTCTGTTAGTGAGCTTTCTTGTATCATGCATTATAAACTAGCGACCCGCCCTGGCTTTGCACGGGTGAACATTTATTTTCTAATTCCAATTCATTTTAATACCAATTACAATTTTAAATTCGTAATATCTTTTGAATGGATAAATTTTCCGATTAGAATAAAATAATAGCTATTCAAACAATCTTGCTCAATAAATAGTTTATTTGGACAAGGATTAGTATTTGTCAATAATATGATCAATAAACATGGGCTAATAATTTTAATTACTTTTCTTCTATGGAAAAGTGGTTATAATGGCTAAAATATAAATGTTTGGTTTACACTATTGTGGACTTTTTAAAAGCATTATTGAGTTCTACAACTTTTCTGTAGAAGTCAACCATACATCTCTAACCATTGAGGCAGCGTTTGCAAGAATCGTTAACGTACGGCAGTTTTTTCGACGACTTTCTTCACAATTATCAATACCACGATAAATCCTATATATTTTTCGGCATAAAATATAGCCATTACGAATTCGTAAGAATCTCTCTAAGTAAAATGGTAAGATAAATTTTGAAATCGGTACAGTAGTTTTTGAGCTTATTCAATACAAACCTACAAAAATACAAAGGTTTCCTCTTTATAATATTAGTATAAATATTCATCTATACTAATATCATAAAGAGGGTAAATATGGACCAGATCTTCTTGCAAATCTTGAGCATATATTTGGCAAAGGTAGCTGCGAAATTTAATTTTCCGCAGTGTGTCGTATTCAGGAGATTTAAGTGTAGCATGATGCTCCTTAACCCGGAGTATAAAAAAAGCACGAACTGTAAGTACATCTACATCTTGATAAACATTTGATGTTGGGAACCAGATAAGTTTCTTCATAATGACTTTTAGTATTGACCGCTGCGCTTTTTCCAGAACTTTAGGTTTCTGCTCCTCCCCAAATTGGTATGCAGCAAGCTATTACTGACTGTCAAATTGATTACAGTTGCATTTTGTCCGGGCGAAATAATCTCGTCCTCGGATGTCGGTGTTGGTGGACAAACGGCCTTAGTCGGTGGACACATTTACTACATAAAGGTTATTTACACCTGACATTACAATCGTTTGTAAATTGAGCTTGAGCTTGGCATTCGTGCACCAGCGTTCAGCACTCCCGCTGCCCAATATATATCTGATCTGGCCCTTGACTTGCATTCTCTACATCTCGAGTCGATGTCGAGTATCGAGCATTCGAGTTGCAGAGAAACTCGAGAGGCAACGTGAAGTCGGGGTTTTTCATACAACGCGCGATAAACGCAGCGGTTACAAGTTTATTGTCTTTTTGCTCAGGATTGTCGGTATGGTTCATTAACCCTCTATCAAATTTCGCTGTTACATACAAACCGCTGTTGTCAACAATTAAGTAAAGACAACACAACACTTTCAGCCTTATTCTTTTAACTATTCAAGGTTGGCTATCCCTTTCTGTCGTGCGACGTTTTCTATGTTCCAGGAAATAACAGCGAATCTTGATTAGTTAAACTCTATTTAAATATTTTTATTAATAAGAGGGTTTGTTTATAATATATTGTTTATAATATAATGTTGTCCGTCATACCCTGTTGTACATATCCTCGAAAACCATAACCCTCCTTCTGGTGAAGTCGGGTAAAATGTCACACAGCAACATGTAAAAATTGGTGTGAAGCAAGTTATAGCAATTAGTGCTACGATACTGGTTACAGCTGTAGTCAAGTAAAACTTAAATATACACAATATATATATATATATAACATGACCAAAATTACCCTACATTACTCTCCATCCTTTCAAATAAGTTAATGACAGAAATCAGTTGATTGTTTGCTTTGTTAGGGCGTGAAGGAAAAATAAAAAAGAAACAAACCCTTTCTCATTCATATTATATGCACAGGGGGGTTATCATGACCTCCTATTCCCAGCCAAGTTCTAGCCATTTAGCAGTCACGTGATACTAAATACGTGAAGTTTGACGTTCCCTAATGTCACCAACATGTATAAAATCCATTGGTTGTCTATGAATGGATTTTAAACATTTTGGTGACATTGGACAACGTCAAACTTTTCGTATTTAGTGTCACGTGGCTGGTGACTGGCTGGAACTTGACTGGGAATAAGAGGTCATAATAACCCCCCTCATAGCGTTTATTATTCGCATACGCAGACATCGGTGTGAAGTGCCCACTTGAATACTTGATCGCGCCACCGAAGATCGAAATTCGATTAATGTTAGAGTCGGCCACTACTCACTTCGTTACAAAGTGCCTGCGACTAATCGAATCACGATTCCACGCAATCTACAATGTTACCTTAGTACCGGAATGCAACTGCTATTGTACGCGGAATTGAAAATACTCACTTATTACCGTTAAGTATATAAATCTTAAAGCAGTTTTATACTCAGGCTGAACATCACGTCCGCGTCAGCGCTGACGTCAAAAACCCTTCATCCCATCCACATGCAGTCAGTAGTTTGTTAGAACGTTCTGTACTGACTCTACATTAATTTATGATAGCAGTGCTAGGTCAGCGCTGACTGGGCATTTTACTGACGTCAGTTACTGACTCTACGTAAAACTTAAATGTAATACTTCCTACTATTCATTTTAACGCCTTTGATGCGTTTATATGCCCATCAACCGACGTACAAACAATATACTGTATGTATGTTTGATCAGAGAGAGCCAGTTGAGGGATCTACGACATTCGGTCCGAATATATCAATTCTATGCATCATGATCGATGGCTGGGTTTGGTATAACGCGACATACTTAAATTCGCAATCTGGCTGTGCTTCAGCTTCCCTGAGACATGTGTATGTATGACCATGGAGCACTTAATGTTTAAACATGTTGAACCAACCCGGATTCCGGTGGAGGCGTATACCTATGAGACACTATCCGATCTCAAGTACATAACTTATTATGATGCTTATTGCCGTGGGAGAGCCATGCTTCAGCACGAATGGGCCCGACCGATACCACGGCCTCACATAAAACTGGTGTAAAACGGCATTGTGCTGTGATTCGTTCAGTGAGTCAGTTTAACGGTGGCCCTACTTCCATAATTTCTTATCCCTATTCCCTGATAAAGGCCGGCAACGCATTTGCGACCTCTGGGTGTCGCGATTTTCCATGGGCGACGGCAGTTGCTTTTCATCAGGTAACTCTGTGTCTGCTCGCTTGCCCCCTAAATATTATAAAAAATGACATTAGTATTCCTTAGTATTAATTTTTATATTATTAATTAGTATTTATTCGTTGAGCCATTGGGTACAAGATAGTATAATAAGTGTATAAGAAAATATAAACATAGAGTCATTTTTAGCTCTATGTCGCAGGAAAAATAAAATATGTCTCGAAACTATTTCCAAACCCTTCAAACTTCTTCTCTCGAAACTTCATCCAAAAAAGTTTAAAAAGATTAAACATGACAAAATAATCTCATTTATATAATCATTCCAGGAGGAATAACCCTAAAATAGGACACGGTGCACAAAACTGCCTTTCGAAAATAAGTAAAAATGTAAAAAATTAGGGCAAATTCGTAAAGAATTTTCTTGCCACAAATTCATGGCTTTAATAAATTTCATTCATTTAAAACTGGTTCAAAAAGATTAACGTAAACCGTAGTTAAAGAAAAATGGAAAACGAATAAAAAAGTTTCCCGAAAAGGTACCTATGAAAATTACTAATAGGGAATATGCATGTTTTTTTCTCTCCTTAAACAAATATATCGTTATTAAAAACGATGTACTCCAATACGTTTTTTGATAAAATTGAAAACAACAAAGTTATAACTTACAAGCCTTCAAAGTAGTCAGAAAGAGAGATCCGATATTGATTGTGACGTCAAAGTCTATAAGTTGCATACAAAGTTCATAGTAAATTACGTTTTGATAGAAAGAGATGGGTAGAAAACTTAAATCGCTAATATCTTACTTATTTCTCAACAGAATTCAGATATTTTTTGCCATTCTGTATATTTTTAAGCCCACTATCATAATAATATAGGCATAAGTGGAAGAAGCGGATAGATAAAATTTTGTAACCTTCGTGTATATTCATTTTTTTTACCATAAAATTTTGATAAATCTTGTAACTTATCTATTCTATTATATAGATTGTATATTCTATAGCTATACTAATTTCAAATAATTTTTCGGGTCCAAAAGCGTCCGCTAACGCAAAAATTCGGGAGTTTTCAAAATATTAGTTATCTGCTTCTTTCACTTATGTCTTCGATTTGCATTCAATAAATTTTGTTAAACATGCTATTACTATTATTTGATTAAATAATTTCTTACTATGATTAAAAATTACAGTGATTAAATAATTTCTTATTCAACAATAAGAAAACACATTTTTAAGTATCGAACATAAATTTCCCTCTGCCTAGAATACAATCAATTACGTAAAATTAATTATGTTATTGTTATTATAATTTAACTACGATTATTCAAACCCAAACAATAACTAGGAAAAAAATCAGATATGATATTAATTAATCTACATGCAAAATTTTACAATACCAAAAGAATACTCCAAAATTATACAATTTTTTTCCTTTTGACCATTTTGTACTCGAACGTCTAACGACTTTATTAAATGCTTGAATTTTCAGAGATGGTTCCAATTATGGAGGCCGTAGAAATATTCCTCCATTGAGGCACGACGCTCACAAAGCCTTAGGTTTGAGCCCTTTCGTTTTAGCCCTTGAGGCCGTTAAAAATAATTATCGAATAATTATTCGTAGCGTAAATTTAATTAGTGCGATAATTGGTTGAAAACCAGCTAAAGTTATTTAGAGCCTGAAAACTCTCGCCTCTTAATGTGCTCCACGATCGAGAGCTTAAACTATTCGCAGCTTATAACTTTAGCTTTGATAAGTTCCAATTTTGTTAAGATGTGAGCATATTGTTGAGCTTAATCGGTGTCTATAAGAATAAGCTTTTACGTAGCTTTTCCATTTATAATAACAACAGTGGAGGATTATACCTTACTATTCTAGTAGTAACTTGTAAACCTTTATGATTAACGTCTTCTTGAATCCTTTCAGATCTAAACGACGTTGGCAGATTTCAAATATCTGTGAGTTTGTATGTTTGAGGCGAGTAATCTCCTGAGCTACCGACCTATTTTCAAAAATATTTTCTCCACTATAAAGCGTCATTATCCGAAATTGTAATCTGCAAATTTTTGCTTTGAAATAAATGAGCACGCACCAATGATGTAGGCAGTGGACATCGAGTATCTAGTAGAAAAGAGAAAAAATATTTTTAGTATGTCTATTTATAAATATAAATGAAAGAATCGAAGTCGTTTCTTCTTTGAATTCGACAGCGAACAGGTAACACCTTTGGTTCGCACTCGAACGGGTACAGGTTCAAACCCCGGTGGAGGCGTCTACCAATGAGACATTTTCCGATCTCAAATACATAATACGGATGCTCATTGCCATGCGCGAGCCGTGCTTCGGCACGATTGGGCCGGCTCGACCGGAAACCGCCTCACAGAAAACTGACGTGAAATGGCGTTGTGCTGTGTTTCGTTTAGTAAGTGAATTTACCAGTGGCCCAATCTCCCTATATCTATTCCCATTCGCTTATAAAGGCCGGCAACGACCTTGCGACTCTTCGGATATCACGAGTGTCCATGGGCGATGGCAGTTGCTTTCCATCAGGTAACCCTGCATTATCATAAAAAAAATCGGACGATGTCGCGGGCTGGTGTTGATAGTTCCTTCGCTGTCATCACCTCGTTCGGTTCTAATAGTATGTGTATTCATTATTATTTGCCAACTAAAAACTTTATTGTTTTAGAAATTATATCGCGCTATCAATAAATTGTTTTTCAAAGCAAACATAATTAGCACGTCGAGGCGTGACTAAGCGTTTAATATTCATAACAATTTTCCATTTTCCAACTATGACGAAATTGAGTTTGTTGCACTAAATGGCTTATTGAAAATTGGTTAATTAAGCCCTATTAAGTGCACTTAATGTATACCGTATAACTATAATTTTATACACATCTTGCTGTTGCCCGCGACTCTGTCCGTATGTCCACTACTACTGTATATCAGAGATGGCGCTGTGCAAAATGATTTTCCCTGATTTCCTGCCTATCTCTTGAAATTTTTCCTGAATTTTCATTGCTATAAACCTCACGGATCCCAAGACCTTTCCAACAAATGCCCTGGAAATCGGTTTGTGCATTCTAGAGTTACAGCGTCAGGAAGGACTTATTTTGATTTTTAAACAACTTGGCCCGTCCTCTGCCTATGATTCAATTTCTTTGAATGTACATTATATAAGACATCCTCCTGAGTATATACTAGAAATATATAAGAAAATTAGTGAAAGAAAGAACATATGTACGGTCGAATTGAAATTTCTATAGCCCAAACATTTTTTTTTATGTTTGAATGCCGTTGAGGCATCAGGTGATGATGCCGCTTAATGGAATTAACGGTAGAATTCCGAATCGAAAAAATGTTTCGATCGTGCAGCTCTTGAAATTCAGTCGTGCAATTGCATTGCATAATTAAAATATGAGAGCCGTATGATACGAGTGTAGCCGCCGTGTGCCGTACTAAACGCCGTCACGTACATACTAAGCTACTTGGAGCTGTTATCAGAGAAATAGATTAAAAGATAATTGACGGACCAGCTTTATTTGATCGATTTATGTTAGGTCCAGTTGACAGAAAATAAAAGTCAATGAACTTGACAAAACCCAACTAAGTAACTATGTGCATTTATTTTGCTGAGAAATGCAGCACAGCGTAAGCAGATGTGATCTATACGTATAATAAAACAGTGAAATAGGAGTGTCTGTACATTTAATATTTTTATAAAATATTTAATGTAGGGGTGCTAAGGAACAGTAATAGAACACATATCGACAAAAAAAGTTGCCTGTTTGTACACCCTAAACTATCTTGGGAACTACTGGACGGATTTGAATTAATATTTTTTTGTTTGATAGCTATTAGGTGTAGGTAACATATAGGATACTTTTTATTATATTTTTGGGCAACGAAGTTGCGAGCACCAACTAGTATGTAACATAAGTAGAAATAGTATTCGTATGCATTGTGATATGGGTATGTCCGCCGTAACTTTACTAATATACTGTTCAATATTAAATTAAAGACAAAAGTGGAAGAAACATATATAACTAACATTTTAAAAACTCCCGCATTAATAGACGCTTCTGGATACGAAAAAATTTTTGAAATTAAAATAATATGGTTTTAATGTGTATATACACTAGCTGGATAATAAAATAGGTGAGTTACATGATTTGTCAAAATTTTATGGATCTTAGTGTATACTCGAGGGTCGCAAAATGTTAGTTGTCCGCCTTTACCAATTATGTCTTTAATTACGAGTATTTATAACTGCTTCATTTTTGGGCGTTTAAAGATCTCTAAATCACGTCAAGTTTGCCGACGTGCCGCAGTGTGTGCGCACCTTAACAGTTTATTAAATGTCAGCAGCACGCGGCCGTTATTACCTGCTTAGAGGAAATTGGCGAACTATGTGCACAATATGTTACGTTCTGCATTTACGCCACGCTATACCCCGCTCTCCCCTAACACGTAAAAATACGTTCCGCTGTTTTATTACGACGTTATTGTGTGTTTAAATTTCCCACCCAATAATAAACACTTACGTCCTCACTAATAATCAGATAGATACGTTGTACACGTACGTCTGCTATCTGATTATTAATAAGCTTTTCTGATAGCACTCAACAATGTACTATCAGAAAAGCTTATTAATAACCAGTTAGCAGACCTATTTCATTTTACTGCGTTATTTTAAACCTATCCGACCGCCCACAACTTATAACCTGTACGACTTAACTAGGCACATGACCTTGACAAAATTATTTTGGAAAAAGTTTAACAAAAGGTCCATTAACAGCTTGTATCGGTTACAATTGGCTAGTTTTCTGTTGCTGTTTTTCAGACATTTTGTTATGTTTTTTTACATAAAATTAACGTATTCTTCTGCTAAATTCATCAACTGCCTCGTTATCATAACAGAGTATCAACTCTTAGCTTGTAACTCCAAAAGTTCATTATTTTCCAATTAATATAGTCTGGCATAATTTGGACAGCATCTGCATTCTGCAAGAATGATATTATTAATCAATAATGCCATTATATAGCGACTAAATTTATTGTTACTTAGATAACCTTATATTTAATGTCTACGTCACACTAGTAATCTCAAAGATAACAAATAAGATTAGTGATACAAATAAAATATTAGATTTGATACCAGATAAAATCTCAGAAACGTTGTAATAAAACAAATATTATGAATTCATGTTTATTTGATAATCAAGAGACAAATTATTATTATTAAGATAATATCATTTTTAAGACACTTTTATTGCTTTAAATACATAACGTTTCTGTTCTAACTTACGCAACGTAGTTTAGAATGAAATGGGTTAGTTAGTTAGAATTAGTTTAGCTTTAGTTACACACCTGTTAAAACTACTTACTTTTGGCAACAAGCTTTAGAAAGTGTTGATAAAAATACTTTTTTTCGGGTCGTATTATACACATAATGTAATTAAGGAAGGACGAAATTAGGAGTAACTCGACGGCCATTCTTCGAGAATTGGTGCAGTTTAAAATTCCCTTCTCGTGATCCAGTCGCCATGGACGCTTCATTAAAAATGATTTGTACCTGATTTGCTTAAACATGGACATTCAATAAAATAGAGGCGGCGACCGTGCGGGCTCTTTAAAAAATCATCGAACACGACTCCGCACTCTTGCCGCATGCATTTCCCATCTAGTCTGAAACAGCTATTCGTACATATTACCCAAACTATTTATAATTTAATGCTATTAGCTGGGCTTTAGGCTTTAGACTAACTTACAGTAATATCCATTACATTATAATATATTCGGCTGTAAACTGTTTTAGAGAATGTTTTTGGGACGATGTAATACCAAATAAAGTCAACATCCATACTTATATTGTAAATTCAAAAGCACGTCTATTGTCTATCAGGTACCCCTTCACGCCTAGGCCGCTGAACCGGTTTTGCTTAAATTTAGTATGAATTAATTTCAGTTCTAGAAAAGATACATAATGCTCTTTATCCCGGTCGCGATAAATTACAGGTGAAAAAAAAGGTATGTTATATTCCCGTTCTTTTAATTCTAATTTCAAAAGAATCAAATTTGAAAAGAACGTAAATATTAGGTTAAACATATTTACAATAAAATTTCATATCAAGTGTACCATGTCATTCATTTTAGCAGAGAACCTTCAAGCATGCGGACGGCTGGTCGTATCACGTATTGAGGTCAATTAATGAAGTGACCGCGTCTATATTGCCTGGACGTGGTATTTGATTAGTCGATAACTTAACGAACACCCCTCCGAAGACAGCCACGTAGCCAATCAGGCCTCATTGTATACGCCATAACAGATACATCGGACGCATCTGTTAACAAACATGCCACTATTACACTATTCATACCAATAATCCTTATCTGTGTCAATCATATGCCGGATGGAAGCCTGAATAGAATTATATCGTAAATCTTAGAATAGCGAATAGGTAAATATTGTTATGAAACTTATAGGACTAACAAAACAACTTCCATGCTAGAAATTAGAAAGTTATTACGCACGCAATTTGCGGGAATAAAAAATTCTGTGTCCTTTCCTAGAACTAAATTATCTAAATTCTAGGAAAATGTGATCAGCGGTTTGGAAGTAAAGAAGTAACTTTTTTCATGTTATTTAGGGAGCAAGCGAGCAGACGGGCTACCTGATGGAAAGCAACTGCCGTCGCCCATGCACACTCGCGACATCCGAAGAGTCGCAAGTGCGTTGCCGGCCTTTATGAAAGAAAACGAAAAGGGATTAGGAAAGTTGAGTCACCGTACTAAGTAGTAAACTCGAGTAAACCCACTCACTGAACGAAACACAGAACGCCGTTTCACGCGAGTTTCCTGTAAAGCCGTGGTATCATGGTCGAGCCGGCCCAATCGTGCCGAATGGCTATCCCACGGCAATGAGCATCCGTATTATGTACTTGAGATCGGGAAATGTCTCATAGGTACACGCCTCCACCGGGGTTCAAACCTGCACCCTCTCAAGTGTGAACCAAAGGTCTTGGAGGTCTATCAATAGACAAACTTTGAAATACATAATATGGATGTAGCTTTATTTTAGGAACAAAAAGTTCCATAAATTTCTCACTCATGACGTTGAAAGACAGGACAAAAGGGCAGTTAAACAGTGCATAATATTTGATCAAATTGTGGCGCTTTCTATCAGGATTAGCGGGGGTGAATTCCGGCGATCATGTTTAAAATGACAGCGCCGAGGATCGAGTTCTGAGCGGGCGTTTGAGTGACAGTCCCTCGTGTGAGTAGTCTGGCTCGGGAACATTGTTTGCGAAGCTCAGGGGAGGTGCACTCGGAACAATAATAAACGCCGAACTTATGATCTGATTCGATGTCTGGTCACGTCACTCAAACGCGGAATGTGGAAAACGGATCGCACTTTAGAATGATTAGCGATTAGGTTTATCACCTGACACCCCTTTGAAATTATACAACCTTTCAATAAAGCTAAGGGATAAAGAGTTTTTCCAAGTAAAAAATAATTGTGCAACTTATTATTGCATTTATGGCAAAAAGTTTTAAATTATTGACTAGAAAGTTTTAAGAGAAGATTGAATCATGTTTGTAATAGTTCCTATATCCATACTTACATTAATGCAAAACAAAAATGCAAAAATGTGTTTGTTTGTCCGCTTTCGCGTCCTAACGAAGCTATAAATCGACTTGATTTTTGTATAGACTTAGTTGAAAGAACGGTGAGTAAAATAGGCTACTTTGGTCTGGAAAAATTATTACACAAGAAGGCTTACAATAATTTTATAAAAGCTAGTAAATAATAATAATTACTAATTTGCCTTAGGCTCAACTCACACCGAAAGAGCGGCGAAGGGCAACGAAGCGAAGCGCAGTTTCAGTGTGATATAAATTTGAA
>JAOTAV010053466.1:0-15861 GCA_026546445.1 Cyclargus thomasi
TTATTTTTTAATATTACTTTTTATAAAATTTTAGAATATTCTTGTGCTTCTATCCAAAAAAGAATTTCTTCATAAAAACTAACACTCTTAACTGACATACACACAATCTTATGTTCATAAACCTTACAAACAACACAATAAAGCTGGTTACAAGGCACAATCACCTTAGTAGAACAAATAAACTCACCATAAAAATCAACTAACATAAATTTATAATCACTAATAACATAAACATACCCACACAATTCTATTTTACCAATCTCTCTTTCTCTAAAAAAACTTCTTTTCTCAATTTGTTCTAGTTTATGCAAATCTTTTGTAAACAATTTGATTGGTGGAATTATTAAAATATTTTCTAAATTTTTACCCATGACCTTGCATAAAATTGACTTTTGGCTTAAAGAATTAGAGAATGTTAATGATGGATTGGACCAGTTGTTAGCTTTAAGTGAAGAGATACCTTTTATTAGCAGGAATATTGATAAGTTTGTAGAGGAAGAAGAAATGTTATAAATAAATGTAATGAATAAATTGGTTAAGAATTTCTTTGGAAAAGAATATTAATTATTAAATTAAAAAAAATTAATAATATTTTTTTTCTTTTAAATTGTAATTTAATTTTTGGTATAATATTATTTAAAAAAATATTTACTTTCTTTATTTTATAGAATTTAACTTTTTAAATTTACTTTATAAATAAATTTATTTTTTACTCATTTATTTTTTAGATTATAATCTATAAACAAGCCTATTAATTTTTATATTAAAAATTTTTTGATAATTAATTTATATTTTCAATCATATTTCTAACATTATAATTTTAAGTTGAAAATAAAGAATATAGTAATTATTCTTTTTAAATTTAAGTTTTTTAGTTGATGATAATATTATGTTTCGTAAAGGTAATTGTTAAATTTGTAAATCCTACTACTTTTAAATATTTTTTGACCAATGTTTAATTTAATCCTCTTTCTACCCTTTATAGTTGGAAAAATTTTGGTTATTTAAAATATTTCATAAAAAATTATACTTAATATTTTTACAAATTAAAAATGTTATGCTGTAAAATTACAAGATCATTCATTTATTTTTACATTTATGTTCTTTAGTTCTTTTAATTTGTATTATTACTATTATAATTTACATTCATAACATTTTTATAAAAATCTATTTTAAATAAAAATTTCTTAAAATTTTAGAGAAAATTAGCAAAGGAAAGAAATAATAACAAAAGAATTTTGAATAAAAAAAACTATATTTTTTGCAGATGAACTTATACTATGAATTTGGTATCATCTAAAAATAAATATTTTTATAATTTTATCTTAAAATATAAAAAAAAAGTTAAGCTTGACAGATTTAATATAGCATTTTTTTCTGGTACGAAACAATGTAAAGACCAAGAAAATATCAGTCTCATTTGCTATATAGATCGTTTTCTTATAAATAGATTAAAAATTTAAAGAGAATCAATTTTAATAAAGAGCTTATTAGATAGTGCTTCAAAGATAAAGAACTCATAATAATTACCAAAGAACTACTTTATTTTCATAAATTATTACTCTTTGACTCAAAAAATAATGCTTAAAATGTCAGAGAGTAATATTACTGTATACAAACATTAATGTGCGAAAAACTATAGAAAATATTTTTAATATCAGAAAAATAATTATAGTTTTTAAAGATGAATTTAGTTAATTAAGTTTATACAGAGAAATATATTAAATTTAATACAGCTGATATAAAAGTAAAAATTTAACTTATTTAGTAAAACAGTATCCCCTTTACAATAAAAAAAACATGGTTATAGCCCAATAAACTTTTTTTCTCTTTTTTACAGTTAAATTATTAAAGTTTAAATGTAACTCATCGTATTATAAATTTATTAAATCATAAATTGCCTCTACAATTCTAATCTTTTTAATCTGTTTTGTATTTCTGTTTTAATTAACGTATTTTAAACCAAATAATATATTATTAATGATCAGTGTTATGTTTTATAAAGCAAAAAAAACGACCTAAGAAATAAATTTAATTCTTTTGATTCATTGTATCGTATTTATCTGAAGTAAACTTTACTGAAAAAAGTTTATTTCATCTAGATTTATTTTATAATTTAGCTTTTCTAGTGAATTTTAGAAAATCTAGAATTTTTTATACTGTTAAATCCAGCTGAAATGATAAAACCAAATACTTAAATCATTTTTAATAAATTTTTCATGCTACTTGAATAAAGCAATTTTAAGAGATTTATTTTGATCAAATTTTAAAAGAGAATTCTTTTCAAAAATTTTATAAATTAAATCCTTGTTCAAAATATAAATTGATTTAACACAAGATGTATGGATTATGATTTAAATTGTAATAGAAATTTTTTATAAAATAAAATATCGGCTTATGGTTTTCACATTACTTCCAAATCTTTCAAAGATTTTATATTATACCAAGTTTTTGGTTCAATTATAATTTGAAAAATGTAGAATTTAAAATATTGTTTAGTTGTCCAATGACTTGTTATCCATAAAGATCTTTTGCTATGCACTCTATACAAATCATAAAACTTTATTAAATAAGGAACAAAGTAAAATGTGTTTCTACGTAACTAGGTATAACACGAGATACTGCGAATTTTGAATCCGCCAATACACATACCTTTACACAATATCAACATCCAAATCTACCTTGCCTAGCTGATTAGAGGTACAAAATCACTTTAATTTATATATTTAAAATAAAATTATATTTGCATCTTCAATTGACACCTGAAATTATAGAAAAGAGATCTTTACAATAGAAACAAGAAGATTTTATATAATATTATTTCTCACAATTTTAATTGGTTAAAAAGTATGTGCTGAACTTTTAATTATTTAATTTCATCTGATGTTTACAAGTATAATAATGATTTTGCTATAAAATGCATTCAAGAATATTGCAAGGCATATTAAATTTATAAAACCATACGCGAAAAATTCTCATTATTAAAAAGTTTTATCTGATATTTTTTGTATTTGGATCCGATAGTTATTTAGACAGCCATTTTGTTGAATCTGTTTGTTATAAAGAAATCCTTTTCTCTTAGGGTACCTTAAATATAAAATTTTAGTCTTTTTTAAAGTAATTACTGTTTTTATAAAAAATATTTTTTCCATAATTATTGAATTTTTTTTTCTTAAATCCTTTAATTTTCCACCACTGATGGCAAGAAACCATGTCAGAAATTTCGACAAACAGTCACTTGATTTTAGCTAATCCGACAGAAAATATTATGAATAAAAAGAATTAAATTATAAAACGACACAAATCGCAGCCAATATCGGCTTTATGGTGGTTTTTGCTTTCTCTTCAAATATGGCATAATCTAACAGAAAACTTAGAATACTTTGTGTCTTTTCTTCATACCACCATGGTAAACAAATTAATAAACGTATCAATCGAATTTATTTTATAGTAAAAAACTATTCAAATACTTACTTAAGTATTTATATCCTATACTTTTAATAATAATATTTTAAAATACAAGAGAATAAGAAACTTTAATCTTATTCACCAAAGAATTATAATTGCCTATTCTCATTCTCATGTATATCAGAAAGGAACTGACGACAAAGTCACGACATATATATTTATAAAAGATTTTCTACATATAAACTTGGTGATCAAAATTTCATAGTTTATATTGTCGAAACTGTGTTAAAGTTGAAAATAAAAAGCGACCGTGGGAAATATTTATGCAATAAAACTGATATGTTATGTATAATCGAATGATTTGATAATATTAAATCGCTTAAGCAGAAAAAATTTATGATAAAAAACAAGAAACAATATTGCCGGGATGTGTGGTTAAGATTCAAAAACCCATTTTTTGTACTGATCGACACAAATTCACACAAAACTGTCTTTTTTTTTTCTATAACACTATTTACTGCAAAATTCAATTTGCTAGTTCCGAAACAATATTAAAACTCAACCAATTGAGTAATTTCACGACGAGCTAAATAAAAGTAAACGATATAAGGATATTTTAACACATAAATTAGAAGATTTTTAAAAATTCTGTTTTCATTGAAATCAAAGTAATTTTTTAAATCAAACTTCATGTCATGTTAAATTAAAAAAATAAAAATTTTAATTTACTTTTATTAGTTTATTAATGATTAAATGAATAGAAATATTTATTGTTTTAATTTAAAATTGATATTAAAAAATAATTAACTTATATAAATCGTAACAATTAATCAATTTTAATTGTAAAAAGGATTTTTTTGTGTAATAACCAGAGCGTAACCCTAAAACTCTTTGTTTTTGGTCGCAAAAAAATGAATTGATATTCCTTTTCATCTGTATCAAGTTGACAGATATTAAAATATAATAACAATTTATTTTTATCACTTTTGATGACGTTTACCTATTTTTGGTTCTAGCTTAAAAGAATCTTAAACTAAAAATAGTTTAAAAAAATAAAGAATTTTAGTAAATTTAATTGTATATTTTCTTAATAAAAATTTACAGAATATTGATGCTTGTATCACTTTTTAAAAAATTATTTCATTTCTAAAGAAATCGGCTACCGTTTCCTGATTTAAATTCTAATTTTCAATTCAAAAAAACGAAAATAAATGCTGTACCGCGGAATCTAACTAGATCAAACAGACTATTAACAGTTTAACAGAAAAATTTACAAAAAATTTTATAGATAGTTTAATAACCAATTTAGGGATAATTTATCAAAAATTTTAATTTTTACAAAATTAAAATAAAAAACTTTTGTTTTTTTGTACCCATGAATTTTTTTTATTTCTTTTGTTGTAATTGTAATCTTTTATCGCTCAAAATAACATTTAACAAAATGTTTATAGACCTTTGTAAATTACCACGTGAAAGGAATTTAGATTGCTACATTAAGTTAAAGTGTTTAGTTTTAAACAACATAACGTCTTTTCGTAAAACGGAAAACTTAGATAAACTTATAAAAAATAAAATTCTTTTGCTTAAGATTCTGAAATTAGAAGACGAGGAATGCACTTTTATTTATGCAGAGAAAAAAGCTTATCAAAATCTTGTATTTTTAATTCATTTTCTAAAATTTGTGCAAAAGATTGTTAGAAAAGAAAAACCATTTTTTGCAAAAAATCCTTCTTACTTGAAAATCCTGAAAGAAAAACTCTGTAAAATAAAAGATTCACTGCCTTATATACAAAAAAACCCTGCAAAATGGACTTATGTCTTTGACGATATTCATACTTTAGTTGATATTATAGCAGGTAAACGTGAAAGAGATCCAGATAGCTATTTATCAAATATTGTAAGTGCGTTCGAATCTACTTGGCTAGAATGGAATAGATTAGAGTTTTTAGAACGCAAAGCTAAAAAAATTGATGAAGTTTATAGCCAATTATTGTCTGATTTTTTAGAAGACTGTCATTCAACTCAAGGTGCTAAATATAAAAGTTTGATCAGTAAATCTCAACAGAAATTTATGGCAGAATATTTGTTAACAAATTGGTAAAACATATTTATCTTACTGAGATCTTAAACTATTATTTTAAATATAAATTTTTTATTTAACAATTGTTTTGTTTTACATCCTTTATAAGTTAAATATATTGTGCTGGTTAGAGATTTATATTTAAAAATTTAAATACTTTGATTTTAGATTTCTTATAATCATTTTTCTTAATAAACAGTGGGCATTGGCATCATTATTATTGTGTTTATATATCTTTGACATTAATTAGACAGTTACCCATTTTAATTTTATTTGGCTTGTTTTCCATAAATGTCATAATAGATCAAATTATTTTATTTCGACGGATTACATATTCATTTAATTCATTAGAATTATTATTAGTTTAATTTTGTGCAATATTATGTAAGAACTAATAAAATTTGTATATTAATTTATTTTTTTGATCTATAGTCATTGAAAAACAAATTTTGTTTATTCAATATAGTATTAAAATGCTTTTGTTATAAGTTTACGATAATTTTTCATCAAACTTATTCATATTATACACATTCAAATATATGAAATCTTTGTTTTTGCAAGTTTTAAAAAATAGTCCGAAAAGCATATTAACTCCTTTTTGTCAGAAACCAATCGTTTTATTATTATCTTAAATTTAACCTACTAAAAATAACTTGTATTACATGAGTTATGACTGTAACACAAGACCTTACTTTTTATATTCAATAAGAGTATATTTATTATACAATTAACATAGTTAAATAAACCAGAAATAAAATTTAGATAAATATCTGAAATCACAATATTTAGAACAAGATAACGATACATCATGGCTTTTTGATCTTAAAATAGCTTAAATATTCTTTATCATAATTCTCAGTTATTTGTCAAAATAAAAATTGCACGTGATTAATTTCAATATAATTTTTATAAAAAGTGAATAAGATAAAATTAAACTGCTGCTTGCATGTAATACCATTATTATAAATTCAAAATCAAACGATTTTCTTATTAAAAAACGTAATCAAGGTCTTTGCCTAAAAAATTGATTTAACTTCAGTGTTTAGAATAATAATTGTATATTACTTTAACAGCTATAAAATATTTTAGAATTATGGCCAAAGATTCATAAAAATTTTAAGTGAGCATTAAAAAAAATAAACATAAAATTATATATTTTTAGATGTTAAATAAGTATCCAGGCATATGCGACCGGTTGGATTTAAATTACAATGTAAAATATTTACATTATTAAACCTTTTTGCGGGATACTCAGAAATTATTAAGTGCTTTCTTACGAATTGATAATCGCTACAGAAGGAAAATCAAAAATAAATTTGAACTGTGTTAATAAAACTTTATTCAAAGAAATAAAATTACTCAAAAAAAATCACATAAAAAGTAGTGCTTGCTAAAAAATTTTATTTAATCACAAAAATATTATTAATTACATTAAAATTTCAATAATTTTTTGTGTTTGAAAGATTACTCAAAAATAATTTTTAGAAATTCGTATTTTTTAAAATAAAGCTCCTTTAGTAACATGTTTTACAGAGTTAATTTAAAAAATTTGTGTAAAAAAAGATTTATTGTGATGATTAAAGCATAAAACAAAAAAAGCGACAAAAATATAGGTCTGTGACTTTAAAAACATAAAAATAAGAATCGAAGCGGCAGTCAATAAAGTGCACGGGGTGGGTTTTAGCGGGTGAAAGGCTTGCAGTATCTTGAGCTATACCTAAGTATGGGAAACAAATATTACCGTATGTTTCCGTCGACTAGGTATAAATATTCTTGTAAAGAAGGTATTGCGAAAAGATCTTCGTACGGATTTCCCATCCCTAGGCAACAAAAAAAAACAAAGTGCTACCAATAAATTAAATTAACGCAAATCAGATAACGAAATTATTTCTCATAAATTCGATTCTGTCAACACAGAACATGCATTTAATATCCAGACTTACGAAAATCCCATGGTTAGTGTAAACTTGAGATCAAGTAAGAAAAGGCATCTACAATCAAAATTGTGAGATTTTTTTCTAGATGTATTTTTTTATAACAGGGATGGTAGGTTTAAAATAAATTGAATTAAATATATTTTTTAAAAGGACTGTTAAACCTTTTTCTCCAGAAAAACATCAAATCTAAAGCCTAAATAAGAACAAAATTTTTGTGAATCTTATTAAAAAGGGTCATATTTTTACAATTTTATGATTATTGGCAGTTTTCCAATTAAATTATTGATATAATATTATTAAAAAGTATTCAAAATGAAATTGATATAAGAAAAATAATAGATTTGTTATTTAGAAAAGGTTTGAATGTTTTTGCTTTGATATATGCTTATTGAATTAAAGTTATTGAGTACAACATTTTAAAGTTACAAATTAATTCCTTATATTTTCAAATATTGTAATTTTTTATTTACTAAAAAACAATCTTTAAAATAAGCATGTTATAAGCAGAAAACGAATTTTTTATAAAAGAATATTTTTATGTATCAAACGCATATAAAGTTTAGTATTTGAAAAAGTATCTATTTTTATTAAAAAATTTTATGAATTTATAGAAGAATATTTGTTTTAAAGTAAAGTAATTAAAGTTTAGTAAACTTTTAATTATTTAAAAATACACTTATATTTTCAATCTAATTATAATTTAATATTGACAAAAATGAAATATTGAAATTATTTCTTTTTAGACGTGAAAGAAAAGAACTTAAAGCATACTTTAAGGGCACTTAAACAAATATTTAATTTTGTAAGTTATCTATTAATGATACTTTACCCAACCTTAAAAAGTTAATTAAATATAAATTTATAAATTTATTGATAAACAATCTTATATCTTTTTGTTTTTAGGTCAAAAAAAAAACAAATATTCTATTGTTAATTTATCAATAATTATTATACATTTATTACAATGAAATAAATATTATTTCTTAATTTGAATTACCATTTTTAGTTAGAAATATATTAAACAATCATTTTACAACAACATCAAAATAAATTAACAAAATTATGAACGCAATAAAAAAAGGGATTTAAAAATTTTTTAAAAGATTTTTAATGACCAATTTAAGAATAATTTATCAAACACTTAATTCTTATTAAAAATTTTTTTAAATGCCCATGAATTTTTTTTATTTCTTGTATTGTAATTGTAATCTTTTATCTCTTAAAATAACATTTAACAAGATGTTTACAGAACTTTGTAAATTATCATTACCTTCAAATTTAGATAACACAGTAGATCAGAAGTTTAACATCCAAAGGCAAATAAAATATATTTTGAAAGCGAATGATTCTAAAGAAGAGAAAAAAAGATTGGAAATGTTTTTTCAACTAGCTGCATTAGAGGAAAAACTTCGCCAAAATTATGATTCTGTAAAAAAAGCTCGGCAAAATCTTGTATTTTTGATCCATTTTTTGAAATTTATAATCAAAGTTGTTGAGAAAGAAAGACCGTTAATAGGAAGAAAACTTTTATACTTAAAAAATCTTAGAAATAATTTCGTTAAAATAAGAAATTTATTTCCTAATATACAAAAAAACCTGTCAAAATTTCAACGTATTTGTGAAAATGTTTTTTGTCAAGTAGATCTACTGGCTTTTTTATGTAAAAGTGATACAGATAGCTATTTTGTGAATATTATAAGTGTATTTGAATCTATATGGCTAGAATGGGACAAATGTACTCTTTTAGAACGCAAAGAAAAAAATATTGATGTAATTTATAAAAAATTATTGTTTAATTTTTTAACAGATAGTTATTTTCATGAAATACCTGAATATGAGAGAGAGATTTATAAATCATTTAAAAGATTTCTAATAGAATATTTTTTAATAAATTGACTAAACTGTGTTTATTTTTCTAATATTTTTTCAAATTTTAAACTGTTATTTTAAATATTAATTTTTTTTATTTTTACCACCTTGAGTTTTATTCTTATTCTTAGAGTTTTATGATCTATTTAAAGTGAATATATCATTTGATTTTTTAAAAATGTTATTAATTCAATTTTTGCAATGTTAAGTAGATAAGATAAAAATTCAAATA
The DNA here is from genome assembly GCA_026546445.1 of Cyclargus thomasi. NCBI lineage: Eukaryota > Metazoa > Arthropoda > Insecta > Lepidoptera > Lycaenidae > Cyclargus > Cyclargus thomasi. The sequence goes on from JAOTAV010053466.1 coordinate 9,527, forward strand.
TTAATTCATTCCAATAATTTGTGATCATTAGAAAATGTGTAATTTAATTACTTTATTCTTAAATGTTTTCGTTATAAGTTTGAATAAAATAATTAATATATATTTTATAATTTACACGTACATTCAAATACATATAAATTTTGCTTTTTTTACAGATTTTAAAATAAACTTTATAAATATCTTGACCATTTTTTTGACTCAAATAAATCTTTCTATTACATTACGATTTAAATTACCAGATATAATTTGTATTATCTGAGTTGAGTGTTGTATAATTAAAATTTTAAAGCTAATCTTCTTATTTTATTAACAAAATCTAATTTACAAAAAAGAGTTTCTTAAACCACAGATAAAATTAAAATGGTTATAATTTTTAAAATCACAATATTTTAAGAACTATTACTTGTCTATCATGAATTGTATTGATGCTTAAAATTTTAAATATTTAAAACCATCTTTTTTAATTATTTGTCAAAATAAAATCCTATGAGAGTAAATTTGTTATAATATATTACAAAATGATAAGATAAATAACCAATTAGTATCTGCAGGTAATGCTCCTTTAAACCACCCAAGTCAAACAATGGTATCGAGCAAGGAATGATAATTAGAAATTTTGGCAATAAATCAATCTATACTCAACTTAGAATAAAAATTGTTTATTACTTTCAAAATTCTAGTTAATGATTTATAAAATTCTTTATATAAATCTAATGTGTACGTTTACCTTAAAATTTATATTTTCATTTTTATGTCAAATACGTGTCTTGGAATGTGCGGCTATTCTTTTTAATTAATACTTTAAAATCTTACTATGATCAGAATGAATATTTTAAATGTTTTAGTATCTAAATTTGATATCATAAAAGTGTTGTTATTAATTTTTTTCTCAGAACGCTTTAAAATTATCAACCTAATTTTCTTTTGAATCAATAATTAATTAAAATTCTTTCACAAAAACGATCTTAAATATTGCCAATGTACCTTCAAGCTTAAAAAGCAGATTTTAACAAACTAGCTTACAAAAAATTAACTCAATTTTGACTATAAATTCAATTATTTTCCAAAAATACTATCAAATTATACAAGAGTTGCAGATTGGTAATTGTTTTTATATTAAGGAATCGGAAAAAATATTAAGTTTATAAAAAGAAATTTTTTTGAAGATTAAAACTTGTTTTGTAAAATTATAAACAAAAAATGAAAGCAAACTTATGATAGAACAACTTTTATCCTTTGATATAAACTTTAAAAACGAAATAACAAAATACTAAAAAATTAAAGTATTTTAACTACAAAAAAGCATATAAAAAAGTTGATATATATTCCAAATCGTCGTGCGAGAGCAAAATTTTATAGGAACCCAACCTCTCCATCTTTTATCTGTTATTTGAAATATTACAAGAATTTATTATAAAAAGTTTTCAATTCATATAATAAAAAAACTTTAAAAGTATCTATTTAATTTAAGAAAATTTTAAAAAGCCCCTTAAATAAATATTCTTCTAAATAAGATGTCTGAAAATAATAGTTATTCTACGAAAATATAAAAAATTTACAGTAAATTTAAGAAAATCTTAATTAATAAAAAAATTAGTAAGAATACAAAATTTAAAAGATTTTTATAAAAATTTTTAGAAACATTATTTTAATATTTTTAGTTATTTTTATAAGTTAAAAAATAAAATAACAATTTAGGGTATTTAAAAACAGGGAGCAAAATTAATTGTTTTTGTTGATTATAATTATAAAAAACGAAAATCAGAAAAAAATAGATAAGCAACAAATTTAGGTTTATAATATGCTTTTTTGCCTGCACTTTTTTTTGTAATTAAGATTAAATAAAGTATAACATTACAAAACTCAAGTAAAATATTTCCAGAAGATAACATATAGACACTTGTTAAAAATTGATCCCTTTTTTACCTATTTAAAAGCTTGCGAGCTCTCAAATGGTCGCCATACAAAAAGACAATTTTAAAATTAAGCCAAAAAATTATGGCTATTAAATATGTTTGCTGTGATCAATTCGTCCATATATAAATTTTAAAAACAAAAATCGCATAGTTGATTTTGATAAAAAGTTTGCTAGTATATTGAACCAAGGAGGTATTGAATTATTTTATATTTGTGCTTATGCTGTTTCAGTACTTTCTAAACTAACTTTAAATATATTTTTTCATATATAACAAAGACTTGAAGTACAAGGAAATTTATAATTCATATATGCTTACAATTAATGCAGATAAATTGATTTAGGCTAATCTATCAGAGAATTTGAAAGAAAGAAGAAAGGTGCCATAAAACCCCATTACAGATTGGTTCTAAGTCGAAAAATTATAAAAAAATTTAAAAATAGATAAACTAAAAATTTTTTTAAAAAGTTTCTACAAGATTTCATTATGTAACCAAGACTTTAATCCTTTTCATATATTATTGTATTTAAACCTTTAATTTATCATCATTTCGTTGTCGATTGCGAAAGGAATGTATTTTTTTAGAAAAATTTTCAATGAACTATCGTTTAAATCATTTTTATAAATATTTCTTAAGTTTATTTTTTGTGGTTCAATTTAAGAATGTTTATTATTTTTACTAATTTTATAGATTCGTTTTTAAACAATTTTTTTTTATTTTCTTATTTTTTTAACACTTTTTAAAATTTTAATCATTTTTATAAATAAAATTTTTATTTAAGGGAACTCTAAACCTCTTTTTTCAAAAATTTTAAGTTTTGTGCATTGTAATAACTCTTGATAAATTTTAGATGTTTTTAAATTTACTTCGTTTATTGAAAAATCCTTATTTTTTTTAACATTTTTTAAAATAACCTTTTATTTTTGCATTTCCTTGCAAAACCCCTTTAAAAAATTTTTTAATTTTCTATTTTGGGATAATTTATCAAATACTTAATTCTTATTAATAATTATTTTTTCTGCCCATGAATTTTCTATATTTCTTATATTGTAATTGTAATCTTTTATCACTTAAAACAACATTGGAGAATATGTTTAAAGACCTTTCTAAGTCACCATCACCGGAAAATCTAGAACACATTGTAAATTTGAAGCACTCCATTTTACAAAAACTCAGACTTCTATCCCAAACAGATAATTTAGAAGAAATACAGCAAAAGAAAAATGTTTTGTTTAAAATTTTAGAAAAAGAAGAGGAGCAACTTAGCAATTACAAGGCGGCAAAAAAATCTCGTCAAGATCTTTTATTTTTAATTCATTTCTTAAAATTTGCAGAAAAGGTTGTTAAGAAAAAAACCCCAATTTTTGCAAAAAATCCTTCTTACTTGAAAGATCTGAAAGACAATTTAATTGAAATAAATTATTTTTTGCTTCAAATACAAAATAATCCTTCGAAATGGAAATTTTTTTTGGACGGTGTTTTTACTTTGATTGATACTATAGCATGCAAATGTGAAAAAGATCCAAATGGTTTTTTATCAAAGATCGTAAGTGCATTTGAATCTATTTGGCTAGAATGGAATAAATATACGCTTTTAGAACGTGAAGAAAAAAAAATTGACGAAATTTATAATAAATTATTGTCCAACTTTTTAGAAAAATGTCATTCGACTCAAAGTGTTCAATATAAAGGTTTGATTAGTAAATCTCAACAAAAATTTATGGAAAAATATTTATTAATAAATTAATAAAAATGTATTTATTTTTTCTAAAATTTTAGCCCAATATTCTGAACATAAATTTTTAACTAATATTATTTAGTTTTATTATTTTTAATTTTACTTCTTTTTTAAATGTTATAATCTGTCTTTATTTAAATTTATCAGGGGGTTTCTAAATTTTTACAGATTTAATCTTGGATAATATTAAATAAATACGAGTTAAATTTAAAAATTTATATCTTTAGATGGTTTATAGTCATTAGAAGCACATGCTGTTAAATTATCTTTTTCTTATAAATATGTTATAACCCTCAGTATAACAAAAATGATAATTTGAATAGTTCTTTGAATTATTTATTTTAAAAAATTTTATACCCATCCCCAGATGGGCAGCCGCAGAGAAACATTGAATAAACCCTTAAGAAACCCTGTTTTTATAAACTCAATTTACTTAAAACATATTCTTTTTAAGTCGTTACCTAGCGAAAACGACAGTTGATAATATGATTTTATTAAAAAATAAATTTTAAATGCATAACTATTGCATTTATAATAGAATTTGTAAAAAAATTCAGTCAACTACAATGATTTTTCTAACAAAAAGATATTTTATAAGACTTGATTTAACCCAAAAAATTTTACAAAAGATAAAAGAAACTTATATTTGACAGTTCTGTTAAAACCACAGAACTCATTAAATATCCCAAACCCCTTTTTTTCGTTCAAATGTGCAATTTTTTTTAGTATTTTTGACAAAAATACCTTTTTTGATTTTTCAATGCTAAATTTTTGCTTTAATGAAAGGTTAGTAGAACGCGCTAACCTGTTTTTAAGGAAAATATCTAATTTGATTATAAAATTACACATTGAAGGGCAAAAAATAAACCAGCATTTTAAGATGAATCTTAAAATAGAAATATGAGATATTTATAAACAATTATGACAAGAGAATTAACATTTTAGTTTATAAAATAAATTATGCTTTGAGAGCTGAACGATGGTCAAAGTGATGAATGATTCGGTATGAAAAGGGATAAAATAAAAAATATACAATAAAACAACGTGTTGTCTATATTGTCAGCATCCTGTCAATGAGAATTGAACAAACATGTGTTGTAATAAAATATTTAATTTTAAAAAAAAGTTACTGATGTAATGTTAACCTTTTTTTAATCAATTACTTCTTAATTAATTTAAGCAAATTCAAAATCAAAAACTTAATTTACGGATAGTCAATATTAATCTTAATAAGTTCAAAGGAAACCAGATCGATTATAAAATTCCAATAAGTTACTTCGGTCTTTAAACTACCAAATAATAATATTAAATAATGTCTTTTATTTAAAATACATGACGTGCTTTAATGATAAAAAATATTACTTAGATCATTTAACTTATGTATATAACTTTACAATACTTTGAATTTTTTTTCAATGCAGTGATATACAGTTTGTATTTTGAATCTGTAACAAAAAACCATAAAATAAGGTAGACTAAGGTAATTAGTAGTTTGCAGAGGGATGAGTATAAGCGGAAAAATGGCTCAGAGTATCCTGAGCTATACTCATTATATAAAAACATACTTCATCATATGTTTCTTTATGAATAAGTGTTTATTTTTATATAGAAGGCATAGCAAAAGATCTTTTTATGATTTTTCATTCCTTAGGGCAACATAAAAATTATGATTTCAATTTAGGTTTTTTTATAGCAAAGAATCCTTAAAGTTTTTTAGCTTAGTTCAATTGTAAAAGAAATATACAAAACTGTTCCTAATTTTAGTAAAAATAATATTCGTTTTAATTTATCCGACAAGATAGGCCCATATTTTAATTTAAATGATTAAAAAATCAAAATAGTCATATTGAATGCATTTAAATAACTTAAAAAAGAAAAAAAAATATAAAATTACAGATTTTAAAGAAGTATTTATTAGTAAAACAAAATAGTTGATAAAATTTTGCAATTAAGATTGTTTTTTATTTTGACATACAATATAGTTTTATTTGGAGCAGGTCAAGTTTCACAATCGACTTTATATGATAGGGCATTCTGCAAATTATAAAAGTTGTTTGTCTATTTCACATTTAATAAAAAGTATATCATTTATTTTAAATAGCTAAAAAGCAAAGAAAAAAGTTGACATCATATCATTATAAAAGTTAATGGAAGTTATGGAAAAACTATATTAACTAAAGTATATTATCTAGTTTTAGGCATTTTAAATAAATATTAGTGCAATAAGTAAATTTTGACATTTGCATGGAAATGTAACTTAATGATATAAAATGGCAGTAAATATTAAAATCTATTAAAAAAATTCAAAGTTGAGAAAATGTACAAAATAATATGTCGAAACCATTGAAAAGTATGTATTTTACCATGATAAATAAATGAAAAAAGCTATAAATTTTAATTTTGATATGAATTTTAATTTTCAAGCTATTTGCAAAAATTTTTATTAACGTTTTTGAATGATGATTTGTGAACAAAAAAACTAATTTATGTTCTTGTAATTATAATATGATTATTTGTTTTCAATTTATTGCATAAAAATAATAATCAAGGTTTTACTAAATGTAAAATTTTTTTTAAATAAAAATATTTTACTTTTTATAGGTTTAATCAAAATTTTAAAAGTCCAGATTTTCTGTGCACTAAATGCCATTTCAATATGCGTAAAGAAAACACAAAGGGA
>JAOTAV010053477.1:0-15859 GCA_026546445.1 Cyclargus thomasi
ACTATCTGTAATTTTGATGACAGACACGATAAAAAAGTATGTCATGTTAGGGTCAATAGAGATAAAGAGATAAACCGGAAAACGTCGAGAACACGTGTAGACAAAATTTTGTCGACGGTACATGTTAAGCCTACAGGCCATTTTACTTCAAAAAAAACTTCTTGTTTACTCTGACACCTGCCGCGACATATGGCCACATGAATGAAATTGTGTATTTTCAAGCGCACGCATGCATAGGGCCGGGCGCACACGAATTGAACTATCTGTGCAGTCTTAAAAATCTATCATAAGCTTGAGCACTCACCCTCTTCAGTTTGTTGGGGTACTGCGCTAGCACCTGGTCGTTGTTGTCGAGGAAGGTCTTCAGCCGGAGCTTGATGGTGTCCTCGTTGTCGTCCGCGCGCCCCGAACTCGCCGCCCGACCGAGCAGCCGCTTCGTCAGCGTCTCCGACGACGCCTCGAAGTAAATTATCACCTGGAAGTTGTTGGCAGTAACTAGTAAAGACCAAGGACACAGATACGCCAGAAGAGTCTATGGGCGTGTTTCACCGTTTACGGATAGGCTATCAACTTTATTTAACAGTTAATGTATAGAGAATCTGTCAAAAAAGTTGTGGATAGCCGAACAGAAACATTAAAACAGGCCCTAATCTCTTTTCACATGCACACGGTCACCGAGCCAGGTAAAGAGCGGCTATAGAGCTTTCACATGGCGCGGCGACCGTCTGGCAGCCGGGTGTAGCCCGTTCTCTCATACAATTACGCGGCGTTCGTCTCAGTAGTAGACCACGGGACGGCGATCGTGCGCTTGCGACAAGGCACTAAGGCGATCTACGTCGTCCGGTCGCGGTTAAACTACGAGTAGAATTACAGTTCACGCGATATCAATAATATAATATATAACGCAAGTCTGTTTACTCGATGTACGCGATTCGCTCCGCCGCACCGTTTTGATTTTAGAGGTCCAGTAATTTTGTTTCCATAATTTGAATCATTAAAATGGATTTTAATGCTAAACTAGCTTCAGACCATTATAAAATAGTCCACGGACGATCATGCAGTATGATATGCATTATGACAATTTTTTTTCGTCAGTGAGTATTTAGCATGAATTCGCAAAAGGTCAGTTACACAACAACTTTAAGGCTGTAAGTAATAGGGAATATGCATATTATTACGTTATTGAAAAACGATGTAGTCCAATAAGATTTTTGATAAAATTGAAAACAACAAAATTACAAGCCATTAAAGTAGTCAGTGAGAAAGAGAGATCTGATTTTTATTGTGACGTCAAAGACCATAAGCTGCATACAAAGTTCATACTAAATTACGTTTTGAGAGAAATAGATGGGTAGAAAATTTAAATCGCTAATATCTTACTTATTTCTCAACAGAATTCTGAGATTTTTTGTGATTCTTTAAATCTTTTCGCCAAATATCATAATAATTTGAATTTAATAAATTTTGTTTTACACGCATCTTCCCTATTGAATCGCGTATTGGGTCGGATAAAGTCATCTGTCCAGCCTTCCATACCCCGACGTAAGGTATGTCATGATCGTCCTCTAGGGGACCATTAAATGGTCATGCGTTTTCCTTCAAACTTTTGCACTATGGGTTACCTAGCTAGCAAGTAAATTAGACAGGATGCTTACCCTTTTTAAAACTCAACAACCACGTAATGTACTCACAGTAACAGGTGCGATGGCGCTCTCGAAGGCGATGCCCTGCGACTTCTCCCGCGGGTAACCATCCACCAGGAAGCCCTTCGCCTCGTCAGCCTTCGACAGCATCGCCTCCTTCAGCAGCTCCAGCACTATCTCGTTCGGGACCAACTCACCTGGAAATTCAGATTACACACAAAATTAATGAATCATTGGTCCATGTTTGATTCTGTTTATCTACAATAAATCTAAAAAAATGTTCGTGACATACATGTGAATGCAGACAGCTTGGCTACGAAATCCTAAAAATGGTCACCATAGGAAATGAAACCCAATTATGTTGGACGTTTGTTAGCTGTTCGCAAAAGCTAGTTAATATCTTTCACTTCATAGTGAAATTAAGTAATAGCTAAAAGGAGAAAAGGAAAAAAGCTGATTCATAATATACCTAATGAGCTGTATATAGTTAATTAAAACGTGTGGTAGACAATTTTTCTCGGTCAGGCTCAGGCTCAACAATCTTCAGACTGTTGCCAAAAACTGGTTCCTAGATAGAAACTAGGGATAGTTTTTGCCAATAGTAGTAGTTGTAGTTAGTAATCAGATGATTACTTACTATTGTAGCAGACAAATTTAATTCTTTACTAATCTGACTTAGGAACAGAGTAAATATTTTATTTATACAAACCTTTAAAAAACTCATATAAGCGACCATTCGTCATGAGATAAATTAACGTAAATGCTTTTTTGTTTCGGCCAATTTTATCAACTAGAGGTCGCCCTGTGATTGAAATTATTAAATATTTTAATCCATCGTGTAGAGGAGCTATAAAAAACTATTCTCAATCTATTCTCAATTTAATCACAGACTTTAACTTGGCATGAAAGTCTCGTTACCAGGCCATTAAATTTTATTTAAAAAAAACAGACTTAGACCGTAAACAAAAGAGTATTTCGTGTATCTTGTCACGACAAAATATTGTAGTGTGCGTGTTGTAGTGTGAGTAGCGTTTTATTTATTAAAAATATCCAAAATTAAAGCATATTTTAAAATCCACGCTCCTCCTCCATATAGTCTTTCGTAAAAAGGAGTAGAAAGTATTCCGATTGCGTATTAATATATAGATATTAGGAACATTTAAGACGGTAGAATTAGAAATTGGCTGCATTGAGCATCTCGATTTTTGTGTACCTATATACGACGCAACTCTTCTGATATTTCGAATGTCTATGGGCAGAGGTATTTACTTTTTATTAGGTAACTCCTTGCCCCATATGTTTATTAAAAGAGGTGGTCAGCTTCCCACTCGTAATATTAATGTCCTAGCTTACCTCTTTCCATTATAGCTGTGAGTGTCTTGGCGCGGTCGGAGCCGCTCTTGACTTCGGCCCGGAGCAGGTCGCCGGTGGACAGGTGTGTGAAGCCGTACTTGGCGATGATCTTCTCGCATTGCGTGCCCTTGCCCGACCCCGGGCCCCCCAGTATCCATACTATCGGCTTCTTGCTCGTGACGATCGGTGCCTGCAATATGGGTGGTTTATTGATTAATTAAGAAAGTTCTATGTAGGCCGTCTCAACAAAAATTAGATAATACTAGATCAGATCTTCGAAGTATCTGAATTTTAATATTATGTTTTATTGTAGAGATCAATTATTATGGTGTAAAGCCTTTTCAAGATAGATGAAACTCCTCTTCGCTCCTCTCGCTAATCCATAAAATTAATTTACATTAAAACCGTAAATGGCTCCAGCGTCGAAATCATACTTAGGCCTGTCCAGAATTCTGTGATACTAACGCCAGAAGAGCTGGATCCTGTGACGTTGGCGTCAGGTACCTTACCCATGTGAATCAAGATATACGAGTATGATTACCAAAGCAAGGTCAGCCTTGTAGGCCTTACATTTGCGCGAATTGCACTTCAGTGGGCACGCGGCCGTCTCACCGCGCTGACAACGTGGCTTTGGATCCATCTGATGCTATTTTTTTTTGTATATTTTTTATATCAATAGGAAACTGTACGCGTCATTTTAAAATGACGGTTTAGCTGTCATTGACAAAGATGATTAGCATAGCAGAAGCAAAAGGAGGTTGAATAGAGTGACATTTTTTGATGATTCATAATTCGTGGTGCTTGTTGGGTGCTTGGGGCCCTATCTTATTGGCAACTTTTTGAAGCCATTCAATGCAGAAGCAATTGAGCGTTTGCATTGCCAAAGACGCGCATTGTTTATACAATTAACAGACTGTAATGTTGAAAATTATGTGCACTAAATAACTTCTACTATTGTATATTATTACGTACTAACTGTTGTCCGTGACTTCGACCGCGTGATAACTTTAATCTTGAAATTTTTTCTGATTTTTTTGGTGCAAACCTCACGGAACCCGAGACCTTTTCAATGAATGCAAAACCGTGGAAATCGGTTCGTGCGTTCTGCAGTTGTCTTGTCAGGAAGAAAAACTGGACTTACTTTTATATAATAAATAATATAAAGATTTGAAAAAAAATTACGCGTTTCAAAAAATCCCCTTGTGCTGCCTTTAGTCAGCTAAAATACGGTGGTCTGGGTAATATAGTAGCGTTTATATAAGCCACAGGCGATATACGTTGTATTTTACTCTACCGTCTCTATAAATACAGGAAATATTGGGGTGTAGTCCCGAAATAAAGTGTCAATGCCGACTCATCCGAGCTCACTCGATCCCCGCTCATCCGCAGTTATGCTCATAAAATAACTGCTGTGGCCATACGTTCTGTTCTGTTAGCGCCTAAAATACCCAATTAAAAATGAAAAAAAAATGTAGAGTTGTAGAGTTTTATGTACTATTTCGATTTTGTTAATTTGAATTTGTTAATAACCAGAATATTTAAAGTTGATATTCGACTCATTTAAATGCTTTTACGATCATTTATTTGCTGCCAAACGGTTAAAACAGGGCCCAAAAATGTAACTTCTTTCCTATATTTAGTAAAAACTAGAGGTCGCCCTGTGGTCAAAATTCGACCGTAAATATTTAAATCCACCGTATAGATAGGGATATAAAAATATAATCTATTCACAATTCAATCACAGACTTCAATTTATTAAAATTAAATTTGATTAAAAAAAAAAACACAGACGTCAACCATAAACAATAGAATATTTCGTGTATGATTATTGTGTCATGTCAAAATATTGTAGTGTGTAATATTAGTATTTTACAATATTCCTTCATATCAACTATAACTGGGAGAAATATAATGGTACGGAATCCTTCATGGACAAGTCCCGAATCTCTATCTCTCTCTCTCGACCGCTTGGTCAAATTTTTATAGCTTTGTTTTTCAGTATTCAGTAATATTACTACACAGTAGCCATTGTAGCAGGTATTTGGTGTAGCCAGTAGCCACTAGATCACACACTAATGACAATGCCGAGGTAATCTATTTTTGTTTATCCGACAATTACAGAGATAACGAACTAATACGAACTCTTTCGTAATGGATTTAAAGTTGATAATCACATAACAAGAACAAACTATGAAACGAAATTGTATTGTTTATGAGATTTTTAGCAATTTATTACAGTTGTCTACATGGAGTTATATTGAAAATAAGTAAGAAAGTATTTTGTTACTGTTTCTTACCGGGAGCTATTTTGAAAATAATATATTTTACCTTTAACACAATTTCCTTTTTTAAATTACTAGTTAATATAAATAGTAATTAAAAAAACAGCTAGTAATTTAAAAACATTCGCGTTGTAACAAAAATGAGAATTGTTAGTTTCCTGTTTTTTTTTCGAAAATTTTCCCGAATTTCCTTTGCTATAAACCTCACAGAGGCCGAGATCTCTTCAACAAATACAAAACTGTCGAAATCAGTTAGTGTTTTCTGGAGCTATAGCGTCAGTAAGGGAAACCCGACTTATTTTTATATAATAAATACAATTAGGAAACAAAAGCAAACTAAAGCTAGCTCAACAACACTCAGAAATCTTCCAAGTACAAAGTACTGCCTTTTACAAAACAAGAGTCTAACTTGAGGCGACGGGAATAGGAGAATATGGGGTAGAGAGATAGACATCTGGTAGACTCGAGTCTACCGGAAGTCTAGATTCGAGATTAGTCACGTGATAAATCTCGAAACAAGCCGAGCCGGCTTATTCGTACCGACGCATGGCTTACCACGGAATTAAATCTAATTTAAATATTCCATTAATAATTATTAACATCAGATTGAGCTTCGTCATTGTCAACCAAACTTATAATTTGTCAGTATTCAAATCGTGAAATTCAAAGAATGATGAGGGTTAATATAGACAGAGTACAGTTACGTAATATCTAGCGGCAATTTGTTAGTTCACATAATTTACTAATCGATAAAATAGACGTCAAGTGTCAGTGATAAAAATATCCGTGTCGTACCTATGTTTAAAGCAGGTTTTTTACAAGGTATCCTCATATAACCCTCTCTGGATATCCACAATAATTATTTCAAGATCGAAATTGGCTAAATTACTTGTTGTCCGTAATATTATAATTTATATTATCAGCTGCATCTTATTTAATCATGATATTTAGGCGGCAAGCGAGCAGACGGGTTATCTGATGGAAAGCTACTGCCGCCGCCCATGGACACTCGTAACATCCAAGAAGAAGAGAAGAATCGCAAGTGCGTTGCCGGCCTTGATATGGGGATTGGGATAGGGATCATTAGGGAAGTTGGGCCATTAGTAAACTCATTTTTTATGTACTTGAGCTCAGAAAATGTCTCATTGGTTTTGAACCTGCCTGAACACACCTGGGTTTATTCAGGCAGTTCTCTCCGTTTGTCCGTCTGTCTGTCTGTCTCCAAGCTGTATAAAAAGAACGGTAATAGCTAGAGAGCTTATTTTCACAGATTATGTATTTGTGTTGCCGCTATAACAACAAATACTAAAACCAACATAAATTTAATAAATATCTCATACAACGAACGTCTTTTTTTGCTAGTTCTGGTCGATAATAATGCAAACGGCAGGCGCTTGAAATTCGTGTGCCAGTCCTATACGTACTTGGCCGGTTTTTAAATTCAAGGATAGAACTCAGAAGTTCTACGCTTTGACATTTGACTGATCTCTATCAACTCTATATCTTTATCTTAAGGGGGCGAATTAAGCAAAAAAAAAGTTGTCTTTCTCTCTTCACACTCGACCGTCATTCATATGCCAGCAGGCCTAAAAAGGTCGTATTAGCAATGTTGCAAAGAAATTGCTCTGCAATTTATTTTAGTACATTTATTAAAAAATATAATAATTTTGATAAAATGGCTACTTACAAATGAATTTAAATTGATTATGAAATTTCGGTACTGCAAAATTAGTACTTATTTGCAAGAAAAATTACAAAATGAATTGCTTATAGCGCTATTGCAAAGTGACCTTTCTAGGGGGGCTAGTGAAACAAAACGACGCGGAATCGCCGCAAAAACAGTTCTTTCTTAATAAATCGATAAAAACCCATTCTACAGAAACTCGGTAACATAATTTTGTATAGTGTTTTAAAATACTGAGTCCGTCGAATGCGCCGTTTTGCGAAACGAAGAAGTATGCGTGAAAATAAGAAGCAAAATTTTAAGCTTATGTGTTTCCGCTACTATAGAAGCTCACAAATATAATGTAGTATCTATGTTTAAAAAATTAAAACGATTTGTAGCCGATTATCAAATATAAAACGGAATTATGCAATAGTCATCATATTTTGCTTTTATCGCCCTTTTAAGGCTTTAGTGCCGAGGCGTTAACTGAAAAGTACTACCCGTTATAAGCCACTTGGCTACGGACATTGAGGAGTAGAATATCACATGGGATATGCTGTCATCAGAGATATTATCATATTAAATCCATGTTTTGGAGAGCAGCCATTTCTAAATCTTGTTATATTTAGTCGTCTTTACATTTTTACGTAACAATGTCATGATCTTCAAAAACCTTTTTAACGATCCATCCATACTATCCATACTAATATTATAAATGTGAAAGTGTGTTTGTCTGTCTGTTACCTCTTAAAGCCCAAACCGCTGAACCGATTTTGCTGAAATTTACTATTGTGATAATTTGGCCTTCTCCGGGACTCAAATAAAACATAGGATACTTTTTATCTCGATAAAATTTACAGTTTCTGCATGAAAAGCGAATTTTGGCGCAACGGAGTTGCGGGAGTCATCTTGGTATTATCATAAAAGTTATTTATTTTCAATCTTTTTTCTATATTTTCATTGCCGTTTTGCAAATTATACTGCCACTAACAGGGAAATGCGGATTTGCTAATTTTATGTGGGGACAAGAAGTACTAGGTATTTGCATAAATTGCTTTTTTTTTACAAAGCACGCTAACCCCTAGTAAGTGCAGCTTGATCGATATTCTACACGTATCAAAGTTATCAGCGTTTATTATTTTTTGCAAAATTCGTCTAGTTTATGAATATTGAAATTTTAAACAAATTTAACTATTTCTTCGCATTTAATAACAGTCACGCTTACCCAAAGCTACATAATAGGTATTAGGAACTTCTAAACTATGTTATTTAATGGATCCATATACCATGAAATAACTGGCGAGTGAGAGAAAATTGACGGTTTACTTTTATCTAATCCAGTGATACGACTCAGTAGAAGAATACTGGAATAATGAGAACGGGCACTGGATGCATTTAAGAGTACATGTACAGACCTTTCGATGCCTCCTCTTACCTGCCAGTCTTTCAGCTTGTACCACGTGGTGATCAGCAACACAATAACGTACACATTCAATATCAACCTCTCATCTTTAGCACTAGGTTTCATTTAACTGAGTTTTTTTTTGGTTTAATGACCAAATGACCAATGTTTGGTTTGGTTACCTTATAAGTCAACAAACTTTTTGAAATCGCGCCTTCCTTCGGTAGGAGTTATCTTCAGATATTGCTTTTGGTTTGGGTTCTTAGGAAAATATATTCTATTTATAAAATCCGTAACGAGGTAGGAGACTATCAATCTTTTTTGTTTTTAGTGTGTGTTCTTATTTGGTTCTAATAATAATGTTTGTTTCTGTTATTGTAGTGTATGATAGCGACGTCTTTATTTCGACGTATGTTTACATTAAATATACGACGCATTGTGTCTTATGCATTTCCATAAAATTTTGGCGATCATAACTGATATATAGTTCGATACAATTTAACAGTCGATACATCAATTTTGGTACACAATATGTAGAGTCCTTTCGCGCTAGCTTCATAACACGTTTTATATAACACTTTCATGAAAAATCGTGCTGCAGAATTCGTGACTACTACGTACTGTCAATATTACAGAACAACATTGTCCAAACGAGGTGCCAAGCGGAGATAGCCAAGTCTCACGGAATACTGGATGTATTTAGAAATGAGAGTTTATATCTGTTCGTATCTACGTCAGATTTCAGGGTTCCCAGTTTCATTGCCTTGTGTTTTATGCTGTTGTTTACTTTTTTTGCCACGGCAATGAGCATCCGTATCATATACTTGAGATCGGAAGATGTCTCATTGGTACACGCCTCCACCGGGTTTTAAACCTGCACTCTTTCGAGTAAGAACTAAGGTATTACCCACTAGGCTACATACATGCGGGCTGAATGTGATATTAGTTGGGAGTTGGGACCAATGACACGTAAAATTTGGATTCTATCTCTATGTTTTACGGTATACGCCATTCCTCGTTCTCTGTTAGATGACTTCAATGTCCAAATATAAAAATTATGCCTATATTACATTAGGTTATCCATACGACACTGCTACTTTCACAGTGAATTTACACATTTTAAATTGTTCCGTTATCACTTTGTTTTGTCCTAGAAGGTAAGGTAGGTTTTGTTATACTATTTAGAGGTAGTCTGCTAACCTAAACAAAGTGATATTTTCTATCTGAACTATTATAACTATGTATTATAGTATATGCTTTTATATAAAATTAATTATGTATGAAATACTAAATAGAAGCCTTGCCCTGTCCAACCCGAGCTTCACTTAATGAGGCTTTTGTTATTAATGGCCAATTTAATATAGCACAAATATATTATTATGCGTTTGCGTTCTGATCCTCGCAGAACGCAAATGAAAATTGATGAATCTTCGGGTAGTTGAAGAACTTCAACAAATTGGACACCTGTCACCTCCACCCGTGACCACAGCCGCTGGAAAGCAGCCGAAACCGGTAGTCAAAAAGTGCTCCGCGACAAAATCCGTAAGTGTTAAAAAAACCAAGACTATATAATAAAAATATTTTTATTTATTATAAAGTTACTAAAGTACACTCGAAAATGCTTGACAAAACGTATTCAGCAATTTGGTTTTAGTTGCTGATAAACCAAATAACATATAAGATGCAAGTCGTAGATTTTCTAGTCTCTACATTTAAAATGAATTCAAAACTAATCTATAAAGCCCATAAAGCCAAACTCTCATCTTTTTATGTAATGACAAAGAACACTCAAAAGGCTTTCGTTTAAACCTAGATTTTATTGATTAATAATGTTGCTACGAAAAGCTCTACGTAAACACACTTCTAGTTACGAAAACTTGAAATTTTTCCAGTAATTGTACTTTTTATTAAAGAAAACAATAATAAAGTATTGCACATTGCAAATATCTTGTTTTTAATGAAAATTATTCGCAATATTTATACCTTACTCTTATATTGTAAACAAATTGCATATTAGTTGAAGTTAGGTTGAACTCAACATAATAGGTCAACTTCAGCAGAAATCGACGAAAAACTATATAAAACTGTATCATGTATGAGAATTAAAGGGTTGGAATTATCAATTTTAATTTAAATAATAATGTCTTGTGATAAGAAGAACGCCTATGACGTAACACTTTCGAATTCAGTAAAATTTAAAAACAAACAACATTCAAAAATAGAACACTACTTATTAGAAAATTTTTGTGGTAATTACGCAACTGTTGTGTGAAGTATTTATTTCGTTTGATAGAAAACAATTAATAAAACCGACTTACCATGATTTTTAAATTGTAGCGCGGTTTGTGACGATGGGAAACACACTGACGGCTCGGCCGGCGTGGGGGGACTGCGGCTGTTCGGGCACGCGGTCAAGGCCACGGAACTGGCACACTCAACCCCGCGCGCGCGGGAAAATTTCACGCAAGATGGCGGATGACAGCTACTGCAGCGCTGAAATACTGAAAGGTTCGTTTCAAGTTCGTCCCGCAATCCGTACGATATCGTAGATTGAGCGCCCGCTGGGCGACCGATTAGATAATTTCTTCGATAACGGATAATGCAATTTTAATTACAGTTTTAGCATAGCTATCGTTCAAAATGTTAAAATCTCAAAACTCAGCCGCTGTATACAATATAATGTTCTAACAAGGCTACTCAAACGACAACAAATAATAAAAAAGCCTAAAAGCATCCTATAAGTTAAGAATAAAAAACAGGTTTTTTATAAAAGTGCTTTTATTATAATTTGAAATACCAACTGCATGTACATGTGTTTTATGTTTAGTTTAGTGTTTTATTTTCAGACTTCGGACGACAAAATGTTCGGTTTTAAAAGTACTTAAACAGTAACAATGTTATTACTTAAATTTTAAAATTAGTAACTTTTTATCGTATTCGTGCTATTCTGTACGTTAACATAATAAAAATAGTGTCTTATCCAAAATGATTCCATTTTTAAAATATATTTTCCTGAATTAGCAACTGTAAATAACATATTTTTAACTCTCTCTACTGCTAAAATAATTTAAATGAGTACAGTGACTTACATTATTATATCATCTAAATAATGTTTAATTTTTTTATAAGTTTTGCTATTTTCGTTGGCCCCTGCAATGTGGTTCTTACCTTTAGAGGTAATTGTCTATTCTAATTTATTTGAATAAAATACTGTAGGTAATTAAGGAATATATCTGTATTTGTCATTTATCTGTATTTTTTGCAGGAATTACTTCTTCACTTTTTAAAAATATAAGGATAACCGAGATCAATTTTTGTAGAACGTAATCGCGGTTCTTACATAATCAAACGTATCGCGTTATTTCAGCGACGACGCGCCGTATGAAGGGATTGGTGTAAGAACTGCTAATTCCTTAAAGTCGCCGGAGCTATAAAAACTGCCGCCCTAAAAGTCACTTCGCAATATTGCTGACAGCAATTCATTTTGTCATGTTTCTTGTGAATAACTACTAATTTTGCATAAGAGTTATTTTTTTTAATAATATTTAGGGGGCAAGCGAGCAGACGGGTTATCTGATGAAAAGCAACTGCCGTCGCCCATGGACACTCGTGACATCCAAAGAGTCGCAAGTGTGTTGCCGGCCTCTATGAGGGAATAGGTATAGGGGGATTAGGTAAGTTGGGCCACCGGTAAACTCACTCACTGAACAAAACACGTGCCCATGCGTACCGAAGCATGGCTCTCCCACGGCAATGAGCATCCGTTATATGTACTTGAGATCGGAAAATGTGTCATTGGTACACGCCTCCACGGGGTTTCGAACCTGCACCCTCTCGAGTGCGAACCAAAGGTCTTACCCATTAGGCCACAGACGCTCTATGAGCGATTTCCCAATTAATTTAAAATTATTTTTAAGGAAATATTTTAAAAAATTTTTGAATAAAATGTACCAAAACGAATTGTAGGGCAATTCCTTTGTAATGTTGCTATTACGACCATTTTATGTTTCCTGATGTACAGTGGAACACTGGCTTACAATTATTATAGCTGTTAGCTTAACTATCTATGTTTAAAATGCCTTCTGTCAATACCGTCAATTGGTTGCATATTTTCTTTAGTATTCGAACATATTTTCTTAAGGCGTGCCTATACATGGGCCAGCGTTGTAAGTTTAAACTCTAATAAGTATGTTAAGAGTTAAAAACATTACCAGCATAGTTTATCAGCAAAAAAAAATTCCGTAGACATCGATTTTTTGCAAAAAATTGTATAAACTACGAAATTAGTCGGATAAGATGAACGATTTTTTATACAATACAATATAAGTAACACTATAATCCCTAAAGAGGAATTCTTATTTTTGGTTTTTATTAATAATTTTCTGTTAGCCGGGGGAGAAGTTCGAAGCTCCAATGTATGGCCAAGCCCGTTGGCACATGTAGACGCCTTAATTATAGAGCATTAAGCAAAACTTCTAAGACATTGGCCGTGTTCGGTAGCGTTTATGCATGGGTGCATGCGCGCGCTAAATCTCTTATACGCACGCGCTGTCATGACAACGTCACAAAAAATTGTATTCTGCGCAGTATAAAATTTCACAGCGCACGCGTCAAAAAACGCTAGCGAACACGGCCATTGTGTACTGTAAATCTCATTGTTTCTTGTCTATTTTTACATGATTAGCTTTTCAGCATCATCACCGACCATGATGGACTCAATATTAATACTGTTAACACAAACGTTCGTCTGTTACATTTTTACGCTCAAACTGTCGAATCGACTGTCGAATCGTTGACCGTATGTCGGTGTGAGAAATTACGATTCGCGGGCAACGGTGTTATTATAATAAACTAATCCTACTATAAAAATATTTCTTACTTTTACGTATATTGAAACAGCATGTAGAAAATTTTTGCTTACAAACTAACTACTGAGTAGGACGATAGGCACAATACTTAAGGTACTCGTTAATATTATGTTTATCTACAATCGTGATGCTAAGTAGTGCCTTAAAGACATTTAATATTTTGATCCCCTTTAACCTTCGCAATTTAAGGAACGTGTTAATATAAAGAAAACAAAGTGACAATACTTTGTGACAACCAAAAAAAGAATTATGCATTCGCTCAAGATGTGCGGTACGGTTTATTAACCTTCTGTCAAATTTCTATACAAACCGCTTGCGTCACAACGTCGTGACCACACAACACTTTTTTGTATGGAAATGACAATTTTTTACTGAAAGTTAATGAACCATTCCGCCAATCTAGAGCGAATTCACAATAGGTAAGTTACACAAATTTCATAATTTTAGACCCCTTGTCACAGATGACCACAACAATAAGATCCCTCCCTTCCTCTAGTGTGACTAATTTGCATTTTCGAGAACAAATTTGAAATGTGATATCACGAAACGACGACCCCATCCACCTTTACGTGTGACGTACTTTATGGATGGTCCCTTTAGTGTCTACATAGTAATAGATAGTATAGTTACAGGGAGTAAAAAGTGTAATCCATACTAATAATCTATATGCGAAAGTGTGTCTGTCTGTCCATCGGTCTGTTACTTCTTCAATTTTGGTATGAAGATACTTTGATTCCTGAATGTTCTTCATATAGAAGGCTTTTTATTCCAGAATAGTATAAGATTCCCGCTCAATAAACGAATGTTGGTGCAACCGAGTTGCGGACATCATCAAGATAAATATAAATCGCCAGTAGAAACGGCATTTCGCTTGAAATTTAACTATCAAGTTAACTTACGTTGAACTATTACGGTTTACGCTTTTTCTTAACTTGCTTTAATAAACTTTGTTACTGTGAAACATAATAGAAGTTCTTCAACATGAATCGTCTCAGCGGACCATCCATAAACTACGTACGTCACACAATTTTTAATGATTTTTAGACCCCTTGTCACACCGGGTCAAATTTCATCGACCCCTTTCCTCCCTCTTTATGTGTTACGTACTCGGGTGGTAATGTGGTCCCCAGAGCACTTTACCTTGCATAAAGGCAGAGTATTTACAACAATACATATAATACATATATACCTACTTTATATCTAGTGCTAAGGCACTTGTCGCACTTATCTTATGCTATGTGCGTTATGGCATAGGTAATTTTCTATAACATACATCAAGAAATAGTAACTATGTTTTCAACATATAAACAATCTACCCTATAAAATATCTACAGTTATCATCTATTTGTGCTTTTTTAAAATAACTTAATGAATATTTTTTCGGCACTTGACACTTTTACGAATCCTCTTAGAAGGTTCATCCACATATTGTTGCTTTCCACTTTCTATATCACTTTTCTCTCCATCCCATCCGAGTGCCGTGTGCAAGTTTTTTTTAAACATTCGATTGTAAACGCGTTTACATAGGATTTCATGTGGGATTTGTACAGCGCCATCTAGCGACGCTCACGGTCACAGGTACAAATCCCATAGAAAATCCTAGTAAACGCGAAACGCGTTCACTGTCGGATGTCAAAGAAAAACTCGCACTCGACACTCAGTTCCTACATAATTCATCGTCTCTCACTAGTTAATGCGCATTTCAATCGTTGTCTCAAATCCTTCAACTCCAGCCTTTTCCCGTAATACGCCAATTGACCAGATGTTTCGATCGCTCTCTCATCTCAATATCTCTTTAATCGTTGCCTTCCCAGCTTTTACAGCACGCTTGTCGTTTTTCTACCGGCGTATCGTCCCTTAGCTAACAACAGCGCTCAAGTCGAAAACTTGCAGTTTTTGTATGTTAATGTCATTGGATAGAGCTGCTTATTGCACTTCGAACCATTGGTCACATTAAATAAATAAAAAATAACAGCCATAAGCCGTAATTCAAAAAATAGTGACAGCGCTCAAGACGGTTGGCCTCGCAACACCGCGAAGTTTTTTTCATTAAGCTAAGGAACGTTATGAGACTGTCCTACGCCAAGCTAACAGTTTTTTTATTCATACCTCTCCAGTCTATGTCTTCTTTGCTAACCGTTTTCATTAGTTTGCCTATTGAATGTTTTTAATATTTAGATTGCAAGTTTGTTAGCGCCTCCATTGCGATCCCATCGGCTTTTCCCACCAGAATAGCTATATATGTATATCAGAGTTCATCCTACCAGGAGTACCAGGTTAATCTTATATGTGTGTGTTCATGGTAATCTCGCCTGTGCTCTGCTCGTACAGACGGCGCACGTCATCGTGGGTCATTTGCGATACTGTGGGGATTCGCGTTGTGCTGTTGATCATGGGTTTCACCTGGAAAAACCATTGAAAATTTAATTGTGGATGATAAAACCCTACGAAGGTTGTAATGGGAGAGGTATTTACATATTTGGTTGTCTGCAACATTGCTAACAGTGAAATTATTTCTGCAATTTATAAAATCTAGCCAATGATCCGTCATAAGATTGTGTACCGTAAACTTTTCGTTAAGCTTTTGTTTCGTTTTCAAATATTTTTTTAATCATATCAATTAATCATTTCCTAGATACCTTGTT
>JAOTAV010053488.1:0-15859 GCA_026546445.1 Cyclargus thomasi
AAATTTACAAAACATTCAATACCTTCGAAACTATAAACGTCCATAAGGTACCTTTTCTCGCGAACAGTCACATATAGTGCCAAAAATTAGGAAAACGTATTTCTGAAAGTTTCAAATTCATAGTAAAGTTTAAATTTTATAAAAGAAAGTCATAAAACGAAAATGAGGCGATGGAAATCGAACCCAGCCCCCTCCGAATTTAAGTTGGCACCTTAACCACTGCATTTTGCCGCTGATGACAAGCGCGTCGTATTTATCGACCCCTAAACAGCTTAATAAGTTGTTGTAGCGGCAACAAAGACACATATTCTGTGAAATTTTCAACTCGGCTAATACCGTTCTTGAGATACAGCCTGGACATAAGGAGACGTATAGACGGACATACATTATATCTTAGTATTAGGGTACGGTAACCTTAAAAAGTAATGATCCTGTGATTCGTTAATTATTACAGTTAATGGTATACGCCAGGCTGTTGATTTGTACCCACTAACGAATAAAGTATGGTTGAAGGCCAGTCATATAACATTAATGGATTGGTGGATGGAATTGGACGAGATCCTTAGTACAAAAAACCTAATATAATGAAATGAAAAAAAATTAATAACAAACTAAGGATGTGGGCGATAAGTCCATAGATGACCCTATTTTTAATAAAAAAAAAAACAGAGAACCTCTTTATTTATTATTATAGTCGGATAATAGTTACATTTTCCATTCAACACTTGTTGAACACTCGCCCTGAAGCAGTAATTACGATTAATTATAATTTAATGTACATTATGTGATTGGTGATTAACATAATGCATTTTGTATGGTGTAAAATATAAATTTACTCGTTTAATATTTACTTAAGACCCCGATTCTTTTGCATAATCTCGTATTCAAAAGCTTCTAATCAAGATACAGTAACGAACCATTCTAAGGTGAACAGAAGTTAACGTGTTTCAAGTTTGTATTCTGCTAGGAGTTGCTCGCGACTTCGTATGCTTTGTTATGTATATATTACATGTAGGCTAAATTTTTTTATTGGAAATAAAATGAAATAAACTACTAAAAATGGCCTGTATTTGAAAGTTGAATCTTTTTGTCAGAAGTGTATCTTGTAGTGACAAAGTTACATTAAAAGTGTTAAAACCTTATAAGGTAAATTTCGCAAAACTACGTTTTACGTCCTACAAAGAACTCGCATACAACATTTTAAACTCGCG
Source organism: Cyclargus thomasi (assembly GCA_026546445.1). Classification (NCBI taxonomy): domain Eukaryota; kingdom Metazoa; phylum Arthropoda; class Insecta; order Lepidoptera; family Lycaenidae; genus Cyclargus; species Cyclargus thomasi. The sequence goes on from JAOTAV010053488.1 coordinate 1,212, forward strand.
GTACTGACAGAAATTCCATATGTCCAATGTACCAACCCCGAAAAACTAGCCTTAGGGGTTCAAATTGACAAAATCCTATCTTTGATAGCGTACAAGTCATAAAACAAACCGCATTCAAAATTTTAGAAGTGGTAGTTTCTGAAAGTTTCATTTAAGCATTCATTTGTAAGTTATATACAAAACTGCATCATTTTGCATGATTTTTTTCTTTCTTCCTCGCCGAAGGCAAGGCCTTGTGGCCCTGGCGTCACTGCGACCTCTGTACTAGTGCAGAACAGTCAAGAAAAAGGTCAAGAAACAGGTGTCTCCTTGCAGAATCTGCTTAAAAGTCTTTATGCTACTTACACCTATCTTGTTGAGGTATTTGTTGAGTTTGCAGTGCCAAGTTAGGCTTTTGGTCAGGATCCTTAATTGGTTCCTACCCATAGTAAGCACCAATTCTGACAGTTTTTTGTTGAAGCCAAGAATTAGTGCCTTAGAGTGATCGAGGCCAGGGGTCTCAGCCCATTGCTTTTTGCTAAGCCCGTGTCCCCACTCCTCGAGCACTCGCTTTGTGGTACTGGGAGTTATCCCGCAGACCGGTTCGGCACCGTATATGAGGTCCTTCGATCCCAGCCTGTTTACATGATGTTGGTTCAACTAACAGAATCAGGGTACAGAATTTACAGAAGAGTGTTCATTATTTTATAATGAAGCTATCATAATTGTAGACAAGCCTTATGAATTTTTTATTAAGATCGTCGACCCTAGGTTGTCTGTAAAGAAAATAATATTTCAGTGACTATGCATGCATTTTAACTATATTAAAACGAAAATATTATTGTACGATATATATCTATCTCCAAGAGAAACCCACTACCTCCCTAGGAACCTGTGTTTCGCAATCTGGTGGAATCTTAGGCAAAAATGAGCGTAGGCAGGGTGCGACGTTCAACGAAAATAAACTCTTAATAAATAAACTCATTTGAGGATTTTATCTGTGACTATAAGACCATCGTGCCTTGTCCGAAAAGTAACTAAAGTATTATAACACATTCTCGCCACACTCTATACATAAATACTTTAAATTACAATATACAATGCAATTGTGAGTTGTGACAATATTGTGTTCTTGTATCAAATGCACGTGTCGCTTCCGAGTGTGAAGTTATTTAAATTCACTGCCGACTTCCGACGTTTAGATATTTTGTGAATATAAAGTTTTTTTTGTCTTTCTCGTCTAATTACGTCATCGATGATGACAATGCACTTAAGGAATAGAATCCTTTATTTTTAACCAACTTCCAAAAGCGAGGAGGTTACATGTTCGGCTGTATACATTTTTTTTTGTATGTTTCACGATTACTTCGCCGCTAGTGAACTTATTTTCAAAATTTTTTATTTGTTTCCAGTTTATGACATGTAAGCTGTTACCGACTTTAAAATAATGATGATTGTCTACGGAAATAAGCTGATGCCTCATTGAATTCTGAAACAGGCACTATTACAGAATTAATATTATTTAATACCTTTTAGTGTCTGTTTTATTATTTTTGTTTTTTTCCTTCGGAAGTCGGTTCTAATTTTTTTTTTCAAAAAATAATTGAAGGATTTTGTCGAAATCGATAATGTATATATAAGGATACCCATTGATGTACTCGTATATAAGGTTATGCCTTCATTTTGCTAATGGCTTCTTCAGGCTAGGAAATTAAGAGCCATCTATGAAAAATCGATTGAACTACGTAGTGCGATACAATATGTAGTATGTATGTACGATGTAACCTTGTATGAACGTAAAAACACACACTTTTAATACATTAATTATTAAATATTGACAAATATAAGATATTAATTAAGACGTGGGGTTTTTGATTAGCAGCAAATAAATTAGTAAATATATAAATACATTTATTGTTTCTTATCTAAAACGAGGGTTATATTTAGTTTAATTTTAAATCAAATTTTAAATATAATTAACAAACAATACATAAAAAAGAATAAAACATTTGAAAGTAAAATATAACTTTCAAGAAAAAAACATTATCAGCAATTTTATTTAAGCGGTAAATTGACCGCTTCGGTCTTCCTGCGTAGGTATTTTTTTTAACTTTTAATTTATTGTGGTATCATTAAAATTATGTCATTACAATATTTAGTCTAAAATTATTAAACGTCATGAAATTAAAACGAGTTTCATGACGTTTAATAATTTAAGACTAAACATTGTCATGACGTAATTTTGAATCATCGTAAACTCGATACTCGCTCGACACTTGTTTAGGGGGGCTGATGAACTGTAACCGTTGCGCATTTATTGTCTCGTCATTAAATGACAAGAGTGACGTCACGTCATTCATTCTCTCAAAACCAGTAAAGTACCGAGGCCATCACTAAGGTACCACGTCATCTTCAGCCCTATTGTTTTCTCAGATCTTATTTCCCTCGGGTACAGAATTGAAAACACGTACGATATTTTTATCGCAAGATGAAACAAACTGTATCATGTACCTATCCCGAGTGCTTGAGATTTCCACGCGGATTGGTTTTGCTGATAGCCTTTTCAACCGACGCAAAAAATGTAATACACATTGTGTATGGATATGATTTGGAATCCCGGAAGAATATGATAAAACAAGGATTTCCCCGCGGCTTCGCCTACACGGAAATGTCAGGCCTCACAGGAGCATTTAATAGCATTTAATAGACATACTTAAATTCACCGCGTAGAGGTGCTATAAAAACTGAAATCACTCAATTTCACCACAGACTTTAATTTGGCATAATGATCTCGCTACCAGGCCGTTAAATTTTAAAAAATCACAGACTTCAACCAAAAATGAAAAAAAATATATGTGTGATTATCTTGTCATGTCAAAATATTGTAGTGTGCGTGTTGTAGCATTTTATTTATTAAAAAAATGATAGATTAAAGCATGATTTAAAATAGTATTAGTATTCCACGCTCCTTCTCTTTTTCAACTATAGCTGGGAGAAATTTCATGCTTCTACATCTACGCCCCTTTCGTAAAAAGGAGTACAAAGTTTTCCATAATTATTATACACTTTATTAGATTGGGGAATTTTTGCAAAGGGCTAAGGCTAAGAGATGTCATATAGAATTTATTGCATTTCAGCTTTTTAATTTTTGACAGCTTTGAATTTTACTGTGAGTTTGTTATCTTGATGTATGTATTTCTTGTGTTCGTGTGTTTGTCACTGCACTGCACGGCTGCCAAACGACTGGACCGATTTTGATGAAATCTTCTGTAGCCATTCAAGAGGATTCGAGAATGGTTAAATTAATGTATCAAGACCGGCAGGACAACATCTGCAACGGGTACGCTAGTAAATGATAAATCTCATCCTATCTACTTATTTGGGGTAAATGCTAGGCATTTTATAGCAATCAAAGATATCCGTATCTGAAATAGCACTACCCATTTAGTTTGGCGCAAGCTTTATCCCGAATTGACATATTAGGGTTAACTGGAGCGTGACAACCCTATCAATAGACTTCTTCTTGAACAGAGTGTCTTTAGTGACCTCTTCATAATAGGCGATTAGAAATAGTGATACGCGAGCACGATTACTAACTCGGCTCTGCTCGTCGATCTTCGTCTATGATCGCCTTTAATCAACTCGTTGGTAGGCGCGTTGGTAGCTTAAAGCCGGGGGTCGCGGGTTCTAATCCCGCCGTCGAAGCAAGTTTTTCAATCTTCCTAGGTCTTGGATGTGTACAAAATATGTGTATCATATAATAAAAATCTTAAATATGTATATAGTATAAAAGTATTAAATATATATCCGTTGTCTGGTACCTGTAACACAAGTCCCTTTATTTAAGACATAAAAACTAAACTCCCAGTTAATTTCTAAAACAGCAATACAATTACTTACAAAGCAACGTTAACCGTTTCACAGAATTTTGAAGTAGGACACAGAATAATAAAGATGCATTAAGCTTAGCAATTATATTCCAAAATGGATGCACTAAAAGCTACGGATGAAGGCTAATCTGACTGTGATTCAAAGCAAAGTTTTACGTGGATATTAAATCGTTAGCTTTTCGATCGCGGTGGGATTCGCGGCGCGTTACTACGACCGACAAAAATTGTCACAAAATTTAAATTGTCACGCTCTGCATCGCGTTATTGGTGGACACGACGTGGACTGTTATAGCAAGTTAACTTTCAAAATAACGTTTTTACAATTTTTAGCACTTGTACAGAACTTCTCGTACGCAAGTCCAGCTCGCACTTAGCCAGTTTTGGTATAGCGTTAGAACCTCTTGTTTAAAAAAGAACTTATATCGTTTCTTGGTTTTGTGTGACCAACACTTAATGGAAGTGTAACTGGTAAAAACCGCCTCGAATTCTTGATTAACTTGTGCAAATTAAAAACTTACCTCAAACAAATTATCGCCATTTAAATATTAATTTGTTACGAAAATTCGTAATATTGTAAGAGTTGACATCCAAATGGGAACTTGATGTTAAGCTAAATTTAAATTATAGCAAATGACTTCTTAATTCTGTATTTTGTTATTGGTTCCGTGCCTTCACACCACGTCAGTCTGGCCCCGTGCTAAGTACCCGAGGGACTGGTGTAACGGGTACCAGATAACGGAAATATATTTAATACTTTTATATTTTACACATATTTTATACACAACCAAGACTTAGGAACATTGAAAAACCTTTTTGTTTCGTCGACGGGAATCGAATCCGCGACCCCCGGCTTAAACTACCAACTGAGCTCCAGAGGTCATCGTTATAATATATATAAGGAGTTATAGCGTAAGGAAGGAAAACCCGACTTATTTTTGTATAGTAGATAATATTAGGTATGTAATAATGTTAGCAAAAAATGGAAACTTGTTGAGCAAAAACCTATGAGCTAGAAAAACCGCTTCAGCAAAAAACATAGTAACACGAAAATCCATCCATACTAATATTACAAAGGTGTAACTGTTTCCGTCTGTCTGTTACCTCTTCACGCTCTTACCACTCAACCGATATGTCCGAAATTTGGTATCCAGGTACTGTGAGTCCCGGAGAAGGACATGGGATACTTTTTATCTTGAAACACACGAATTTTGGCGAAACGGAGTTGCGGGCGTCATCTTGTTTTAAATATAACAAAGATCCAGAACCAAAATCAATTTATAAGGTCTCCTAGTACTCGATCCTGCGTCTATTTCCAGTTTATATTTTACCTTTTTAAATTGCGTCAGTAAAAATATTGACACAGCAGGTGTGCAATTTTATAGTTTTCAATCACTTTGGCACTTTCTATTGATCTATCTGTCGTTTTAACCGACTTCCTATAAAAACGAGGAGGTTATATGTTCGGCTATGGTTTTTTTTTATGTATGTTCAACCATAGCTCCGCCGTTTGTATACCGATTTTAAAAATGTTTTCTTTGTTGTATAGGGTATTGTTTCGAATAAGTTCCATAATCGCCATGATGGTGGCTGATGATGGAAACCATGAGTAATCGAGGGAACTCCTCAAAATTTGTATGGAAACATATAGTGATTTTGGTTTCTTTAGAAGCGTCCTAGGTATATGTTACCAAACAATAAGATTTGGTACCAAGGTATATCACGGTTCCGAAGGTACTGAAAGAACTTGTGATTCCTTTCAGATACGATTTTGGGGTTTTCGGCGTTGTTTTATGAACTGAAAGCATATGCTACTACAACAAAAATTATATTCATAATCATCGTCATCACAAAAGTGGTGACCTGACGATGGGATCCTTGAGTAATCGATGGAACACCTCGAAATTTGTATTAAAGCATATAGTGATTTTGGTTTCCATAAAAGCGTCCCAGGTATATGTTACCAAAAATATGATTTGGTACCAAGGTATACCATGGTTCCGAAGATACTGAGAGAACTCATGATTCCTTATACGTACGACTTTGGGGTTTTCGTCCTTGTTTTAAGAATTGAAAGGATATGCTACTACAATATAAAATTTAGATGCGAGCGCAAGCACACACAAACACAAACCCTAGTGGATTCTGAACAGACATACATACATACACAAACTCATTCGCGCTCAGGTACCTTTTTTATACTTCGTGTTATTGAACTTAATTTAAGAGCCTTCAGGTCTTTTCTTAAATTATATATTTTTGTAAATATGACTATATGTGTTCTGAATGAGGAAAATAAAAATAAAAACATTACGTATCCGTACATTTTTATTATTCGTAGTATAAAGTGCGAGTTACACTCAGCTTTGTCGGACATTATCAAGCTCATAGACAAACGCGCTCCCACTGCTACCGCTGTCTGCCTGTTAATAGTATAATACCGTAATAAAGTGACGGTCATTAAACTATAGCTTGACTACAGGAGCTATAGCGCCTTGGGTATGAGCGCGGCATGGTTACCATGGTTACCCACCATGTCACTCTGTGAGTTTGCCGTCAACGCCAGTAGTATTCTTACCCGTCCCCCGCCACGTCCCACGTTTCTAGGCCGCGGTACAGCAGTTGTGGTCAAGTTGATGAAGGTTATATGCCAATACTAGATGAAGCAACGGAGTTACGTATGTCGGCCCTATAAAGGTCACTTTGCAATAATGCTAACAGTAATCCATTTTTTTTTATAAATAAAAACTAATTTTCCAAGTGATTTCACTATCAATTTAAATTGATTTCAAAGTAACAATTTAATCAAAATAATGTGATTTTTGAACAAAATGTATTAAAACGAATTGCAGAGCAATTCCTTCGCGATATTGCTATTACGACCTTTTTAGGTCCCCTGATCTAAATTTGTTTATCAGGCATACATTTTTCGGGAAAAAAAATCCTATGAAGGACATAGGATTTTTTTTCCCCGCAACATTGCATGTCTTTCATGACTTTGTCGTGCATTTATTATAAATTGGTAAAATCTAATAGTATTAAGTATGAACATGAATTTCCAATGATGAACCAACAGCACAATCAATCACATATAGTTATACCCAAGTGCACCATAGACTACCATCAATTGATCCACTCCTGTAAGCTCTCAGACATACTGACCTGAGCTTTCGTTTTGTTTGCGCACGTGTTAAACAGTTTTATCGTTAGCGAAGTGTTTGGAAAAATAACAAAGCTTTTGTTACCGAGCTTAAGCTATCGCAACTTTGAGCCTCGTTACCGAGTTGGAAACTGTTAATAAACACCAGTTTAAAATATAATCTGATATTCTTACGTTGTATTCGCTTGGTGACAAAATACACCGGACAAAACTTATCAATCATTTGCTCAAGATTGGCGGTAAGGTTCATTAACCCTCTGTCAAGTTTCTTAGCACTCCGCGATTGTCAACAAAAAAGTGACAATACTACACTGTTGACAGTCGCGATCTGTATGTAAATGACATTTTTTTTGACAGAGAGTTAATGAAACATACCGCAAATCTTAAGCGCATCCATAAACGAGGTTTGAGATGTGAAAAGGCGGGCTGTCTGGTTCCTTTTTATCAATTTAAAATAAAAACAGCAGAAAATGCGAGCAGATAAATTTTATGCCGAGTGTAAGTTGCAGTGAGTCTGCTCTTACAATCTCAAAACACGCTTTAGCGCTTCTACTTTCACAGTTAACTCTATATTACGGCCCACCTTTTGAAGCCTACCTTCTACAGAGGTTGGCTGCAGGAAAAAACTGTTCTAAATTGTTCTGTGTTGAGGCTTGTCAAAAATGTATAGAAAAGGTTTTTGATACTTTAGTAATTTGATTGTCTTCACCGGTATCGAGCTGACAGTTCGAGAGTAAATTTAAAACGGTAATAGCACGGGCGATACGTATCCTTAGTTTTTATAATTCGTAGCGAATTGCGCTTAAATTGAAACTGTCACTGGCAACCGACTTCGACTGCACGCAAGAAATTAGACAAAACCACTCCCAAACAATTCCGGCATCGACCAACATTATGCGCATACTTTGACGGAGCGTGCCGGGGCGGATCGCATTCACGGATTTTAAGTACGTCAGTGCGACCACCCTTAAGAAACTCGTGACTCGATTTTACAAAATTGTCGCTTATTCTACAGTTTCTACTAAAAACTACTAAACCGTGTTTTAACTTCTATCAAAAATTTTCCTTTATCTATCAGTGTATTTATTATACGTAGTTAAATCTAAAATAAAATTGAATGTTTATATACACTGTCTTCATTATGATTTTAAAATGTTATATCATACCTTATTCTCTTATATTAATCCTATTATAATTTATAAAAACTTTTGGACTACATATTAAACGGTTATTTATTTGTACCAAAAAGTAGAAATCTACTAAATGTAGTCGCACTGTTGAAAGCTTGATGGGCCGTGTCGCAGCCGCCGCTCAAAAATCTGCCCCGCTAAGGCCCGGCACGCTTCGTCAAGACTCAAGGTGTGCGATACGCGCATCCGTTTCTATACAATTTGTATGGAGGCGGATTTTTTGCTGAGAATCGGCACGCTGCGGCGCGGCATAGTTGACTCATCCCTTAACTCGCTAGCGGACTAATTATTATCAAATTAAAAGTTAGTAGCCCCTTAAAGGGACCATCCATATAGCACCTCACATGTAAAAGTGGTCGACAAAGTGATACAAAGCATGTTGAAGGGGCTCAGTTTTGTAAAATGGCATTTCGAATTTAAAAAAAAATGTACCGGGAGTCGAATATAGATAAATAAGCATGCGACTTCTTGATTGAGAAGAAATGAGCCTTACACGTAAAGTTTTGACTATTATTAGCGTTAAGCCGAAATAATGGGATCCAAAACTTACAGCTGACGCGATATAACTTAAAATTAATAACATAATGGTGAAACGTTTGTGTGATGTCTTTTGATTAGTTCTACAACAATAAGGCTTGGCACACACGAGGGTATAGCGTATACCTGTATATATTTTTTGCAATTTAATAGCTCAGCCATTGCTAATTAAGTACATTGTCTTAAAATGTGTCATTATCTTTGTCACTGAACTCCTCCCAAAAAACTAGACCGATTTTGATGATACTTTTTTAAGGGTTCAAGTGGATTTGAAAATGGTTCAGATTCATAAGTCCGCTAAGACAACGTCCGCCTTCGATGTTATATTTTACGCAACAAAACGACACTATAATTACTGCTATTGCGGCTATTTGCGGTGGGAAAGTTATGCTTGGGCACGAATGGGCCAGCTCGATCGGAGTGATACCACGGCCTTACATAAAACTGGCGTGTAACTGCGTTGTGCTGTGTTTCGTTCAGAGTTTACCGATGACCTAATCCCCCTATATGTATTCCCCCATGAAGGCCGGCAACGACTTGCGACTCTTTGGATGTTGCGAGTGTCCAAGGGCAACGGCGGTTGCTTTACATCAGGTAACCCGTCTGCTCGCGTGCCTTCTATATATCATAAAAAATAAACACTAAAAATAAGACTATTGTACACGATAACCTAATATTTAAGTTATATTTTGCGAATATTACTCTTTAAGGTAGCTTAATAAAAAGTGCACTAAAAACTTATTAAATTAGATAAAATAAGGTTATTACCGGTAAGAATATTAAGCCTTTGAGTCTAGTGTAGATAATTAAATTTTTAGTTTAAAATTTTAATATTCGTGCAGCATACTTTTTAAAAAGTATAACATTGAACTTAATTAAAAAATGTAAAACAGTATAATTTTGTTAATAAATTCTCAGAAGCGGATTAACTGATTTTCAACAAATATATGTATTTTCAGTAGGGCTGAGAATCGGCGATCTTTTTCCTCGTGTTATCTTGTGACTTATCACAAGATATAAACCTTTTTCCAAGATACACTCTTAGGTATAGAATACCTGCATTATTTCTGGACCGCCACGACCTGCAAACTTCAACAAGAGAGCGTATTCCCTCTTAAAACACCGGGCACGCACGGGCATCTCTTCTGATGTTGTTAGTGTCCATGGACGGCAGTACTTGATTTCCATCATGTAATCCGTTTACTCGTTTGCCCCCTTACTTAATAAAAAAAATGCCTAGAAATAATTAATGTGGCGAAACAACGTTTGCAAGGTCAGCTAGTCTTTTATTTATCTTGTATGCGTGTTTGTTACTCGACCCCTCCTAATAGTCATTTAGGAGTCGCACCGATTGTGATGAAATACACGAGCGTGTTCAAAGAGGCTTGAGATTGAGGATTCATCATGTCTTTTAGTATGATCCTAAATTGTAAAATGTTTTAAGTTAACTCTTATTTATTATTCACCTTACTCGACACAGCACAACAATATTCTCTACAATCATTTTGTTTATATAAAATATTAGCTTTTTCCCGCGGATTAACTCTCGTGCAATTCAGAAATAGCGTAAAATAAAAAAAATGTTTTTCGAAGAGCAAAAGTAGCCTATGATATTTAAATAGATATATGCCAAAAAAAACAAGTCGATTGATCGCTTCGTAAGGGCGTAAAGGAACGACAAACAAACAAACACACTTATCAATTATAATATTAGTATGGAAGTATGAATGTGGATTCTGTTTTGTTCTGGAATACTCTGAATCAGGGTATATAATATACATGTTACTGAAAATGTGTATAATTAGGTTACGTTATAATAAATATTGTCGATAATATTCTTATCTCTTTTTTGTAATTTGATGTCGGTTAAAAATATTTTTTTATGATATTAAGGGGGCAAGCGACCAGACGGGTTACCTGATGGAAAGCAACTGTCGCTCATGGACACTTGAGACATCTGAAGAGACGCAATTGCGTTGCCGGCCTTTATGTGGGAATAGGGATAAGGGATTAGGGAAGTTGGGCCACCGGTAAACTCACTCACTCAACTAAACACAGCACAACGCCGTTTCACGCCAGTATTCAGTGAAGCCGTGGTATCACTCCGGTCGAGACGGCCCATTCGTGCCGAAGCATGGCTTTCCCACGGCAATGATCATCCGTATTATGTACTTGAGTTCGGAAAATGTCTCGTTGGTACACGCCTCCACCGGGGTTCGAACCTTCACCCTCTCGCAGTGGCGTAACTACAAGGTGGCAAGCCGGCAAAATGCCACGGGCCCCCAGCCGGAAGGGCCCCCCAATCAGCACACTAAGCTATTGTTTTTTTACAATAATCGCTTGACGTGTTTTTGTATTGAATTGACATAGTGGAACGAAAACGAATTTGCCGCGGGCCTCGAACGGTATAGTTACGCCACTGCCCTCTCGAGTGCAAACCAAAGCTTACCCACTAGGCCACGGACGCTCTAAATCATGTTTCATTTTTGCTCAAAAAAAGCTAAACATATTTAACATTGTATAAGATCAGTTTCTTTGTACGTTACCGGGAGAACAGCAGTCATTTTATACAATTCCGAGGCTATCTATAGATTATTTGCCTGGGTCGGCAAAGTATGTAATAGATTATATTTATAACATTTTTTAAATTGCCTCAACGCACCCAGCATTCTATTCATAGCCTAGGCATTGTATGTAATACCAGCGTTATACACACTGCCGGTATACATATTAAACAACATATTATTTATTGTAACACAATGTCATAATGTTTTTTTTATCAAAGTTCTGAAAATGATTATTACCAAAAATGAAAACCAAGTGTTACCTAACACCTGCTTTGTAAAAGCTTTGTAATGGATTTAAAATGCTAAAGTAAAACAAACTTCGGATGTTACAGAAGTAGTAACCTTCATTTATCATCGTTACTGTCAAAAGCTTGATGGCATAAAGCAAAAATCCTTTGTCAAAAAAAAACTAGCTGTCAAATAGTGGAACACGGAAATTAGTTGCGTTTTTATTACTGTTTCCATTTTCAAAGGTAGTTTAACTACAGTTATGATATTACACTACCCAGCAATAATGATTGCACATCAACCTTTGGAAAGAGGCGATCGGCTAATTTTGGGGTCCAAGGGTCCGTCTCTTGACAGTTTTCAACTGTGTGTGATGCAATTGAAATTTGTCAATTCAATACAATTTTGTCGTATCACGTCGCAGTCTAAATTGACCTTTAATGTAACGTTCCGTTTTTGGCCGCATGCGCTCACAGTAACTAAAATAAAACGCATCTTTTTTTTTAATTAAAGCTAAAATTTTAATTTCGCTCTACGACACTACATACCAGCGGTGACATGGTCAGCTAACCTTTGTTACATATCCTTTGCCGACTTCAAGCTTGAAAGAAGACATTACAAACGAATAACGGATTACGGATCTATGTTACTAGTTTCGATCTAATATTGATAAGCTGCACTAATTCCTTCAAAATTGAATAAAACAATGGCACCAAGACTATCTGACACACAAAACACAAAATCAAGTGTTTTGAAAAAGAAAACTTAACTTAATGAGTTAAAGCTCACAATTGTACAAAAGTTAAAATCACGGTCTCGGAGCGACTAGGAGCAGCATAGCGCCTAAAAAGCGCGGTTGCCGGTGCCACTTTTTAGACGGCAACTGTGAATCTTTATAATATTAATTGATTGAAAATTAATAGAAACGAAATAATTCTGTGTATTATTCGCGTCGGTTTTTCTTGACATCGTTTATCCAATGCCACAGCCGAAACAGCTTTGCCACGTTAAAATGAAGTCGCGAAAACGAAATCTTACGATTACTTTCAACAAAGTTAAAGCACTAAAGGAAATTCAGAAGCACTATTACCATTCTTTAGCGGCTAGTTCGCTTGGCAAGCGGCCGGCCGTTCCCTCTGAAACTTAAACTATCGTCCACCGTCTCCCAAACTTTACAATATTGTCAACTAGCTGATGCCCGCGGCTTTGGGAGCGTGTAATTTGAAATTAGAAAAAAATACGAATATTCTCGTAAGCTTCTTGAGAAACATATATCACCAGCAGCAAACCTTCAAGAAGAGAGCGTATTCCATCCTAAAAGGCCGGCAACGCAACTATTCTAATGTTGCTAGTGTCCATGGGCGGCGGTAATTGCTTTCCATCAGGTAAACCGTTTACTCGTTTGGCCTCTCATTTTATAAAAAAAAATGTTTTTTCAGGACAAAAAGTTGCCTAAATAGACTGTGACGAGAATATTAATAACTTTCAGTTTATTTTTTGTATAGAAGATTTTGCGTCTCAACTATTTTAATTTGAAAAAAAAAAACGATTGCATCGACAGTTTGAGTGCCATAGGTCAGTACTTTCTTGTACTCTTATAGTGTACGAAAATAGACTAGCTCGGTCCATTTCTGTATTCTGTGATAAACTATCACGGTTCATCATTATCATCATCATTTTTAGTGTACCGTACCCAAACGGTAAAAACGCGAACCTCTTATAAGACATCGATGTGAGTTGTTAGTCTATCCGTCTTTTCATCTCATTGGTAATACGAAACCCAACGTGCGTGAGTGCCACTCGCACTTGGCCGACTGCTACTTAAAAATAGTTAATTTTTAAGTAGCAGGGCTGAGGGCGACGTATTTTTTATTTATTAGTAATTGGGCGAGCGCCTCAGCGACATATGTTTGTCAATAACATTTTTTGGCCTAAAGTCTAGTTAAAAATAATAAATACTAAAAATATACATGTAACAGCACTAAACTACTGCTATTTTTATAATTAGCCCTATTCAAGGGACAAAATATATTTATCATAAAGTATATTTACTTTTTTAACAAAACAGAAAATAAGAAAGAAAACAGAAAATACCTAAAGCTTCAGCCAAACCTGTACGTCTGCAATGCGGGATGCGGGACACGGTGCGGGAGCGCGGCACGTAACATGCACACGGCGCGAATCGCTTACTTTATATTTTGTTAGAACAGTTACTAATAATAAACTAAGAGCTGGTAGCAATTTTAATCCGGTTGCGCCAGGAAAAAGGTTATGTTTTCGAGTAGGTATTTAAAGCAAGCTGAAACCTTGTAAAATATGCCTCCTGTTACATCCCAACACGGAGTTGCAGAACTGGCTGGTGAGAAGCGGGTCTAAAAAAAAACTAAAAAAAATCCCGAGATATGTCTAAGAATCTTATTGTTTAATGATGTTTTCATCAATAAACTAAATTTAACTTTTGGTAAAATGTAGGGTAGAACCCGCTTCTCATCAGGCAGGTCTGCAGAGCTGTATGATTGCTGATTTGTACGTCTTGTGTAGTGACAAAATAAAAATATTCTTATATGGTGTAAGGTAGCTTTCTTATTCGTTCACGTCTCTGACACTAGTATAGAGACGTGTGTCCCGTCCCGCAGGCGTCCCGCATTGTAGTCGCGTATGTGTGCTAGACGTCATTGATTAACATGAGTAGCGTCCGCCGTGCGGCACGCTCCCGCATCGCTGTCGTATTGGTCGCTCAGGTTTGGCCAAAGCTTTTTTTTTAATTTCAATTCAAACAAAGCAATACGAAGTAGGCGTAAGTAGTAACTAATATTAAAAATAGTACTTCATATAACATGGTTACTAAAGTTCGTATCTCATTGACAGTACCGACGCTTCGAAGTCAGGACCGGAATCCGTTCTAACATTCCAACTATCTCGTACGTTTGCTAGATACTCAACTAATTGTTTGTTATATAAAACTAGCTGACCCGGCAAACGTTGTTTTGCCATATAAATAATTTCCCTTAACATTTAGGGGGATGAAAAATAGATGTTAGCCGATTCTCAGACCTACTGAATATGCATGCAAAATTTAGTTAAAATCGGTAAAGCCGTT
>JAOTAV010053499.1:0-15858 GCA_026546445.1 Cyclargus thomasi
CTGTTTGTACGCGCTAATCTCCGGAACTACTGGACGGATTTGAATAAATCTTTTTTTGTTTAATAGCTATTAGGTCTGGGCAACGTATAGGATACTTTTTGTACCGGGAAAATCCCGGGAGTCCCCGGTTCTAGCATAGTCTGGTATCGAAAGTCTCGGTACCTTGAAACAGAACCAGTTCTCGATATCCTACTCCATACCAAATTTCAGCAAAATCGGTTAAGTGGTTTGGTCGTTAAGAGGTAACAGACAGACAGATACTCTCTCACATAATAAGGAAGTATGGATATAGGTGTATGGATTTTGCTGTGAAATTAAGGTTATTTTGTCTTCATATTGAGTTTCTCCACTTGAAGTTTGTCGTATTTATATCTAAATACATAAAACAGGGGCATCTGGTAATTAATTTAACGCAACACTAACCTTCATTTGTTAGTAATTAAAGCGAGATTACCGCCAAAAGCCACTCGTAAATTGTAGTTTTTCTTTTTAGGGTTCCGTACCCAAAGGGTAAGATTGGGTGCAAGTAAAAGTAAAAAATAAATGACTTATAATAAGTGACTCGTTCAGTTTGTCCCTATTACAGGAATAAGGACGCTTAAACTATGTGCTTCTATTTATAATATTTGATTGTAAAAAAATGTATGAAAAAAGGCAAACGAGCATAAAGGTCACATGATGAAAGCAACTGCCGTCACCCATGGGCACTGTTATCATGGAAAGAGTTGCAAGTGCGCTGCCGGTAACTTTTATAAGGGAATTAAGTTTGAGGGTTAGGGATAGGGAAAGGGAATAGGAGTAAGGTGTAGGGAGTTGGATAGCCTTAACTAACGCGCATAAAAACCTTAAAGCCCTTAAGACACATTGCCAGTTTTTTTAGTTCAGACATTTCTGGCTTCGTGTCGACAAAACAAGCTTCATTTCTGAGCTAGTAGTCTCTTGCTGAGATGAGATATGGACAAGCAAGTGTCAGATGATCAAGTTTACGTGATAACTAACTTGCTTAAAAAATAGGACTCGTGTATGCCGGGAATAGGGATGCCTACAAGGCCAAAAATTCGCTAATTTTTTCCAATCAAATAAAGATATAATAGTAAAACGGTAAATATCTCTAAAATTTTTGTATGTAACTTGTTTTTCTTTATATTTTTTAAATTATTTTATAAATAAGTTACAATAGATTGTAACATATACATTGACTTACAATTACTTATGTATTTAAAATAATTATTGTTTATTAAATTAGTTATAAGACATAATATTATTATTTTCCATCTTTTTGGTAAAAGATGGACCCGTGCGAGTTTTCTTCGCCGGTTCTTCTCGCCGGGTTAGTTCCCGAACCAGTTTTAGGCGCCGTAGTCTCGACGTTCAGAAAGTGTACTTAAAGTACTGATTTTGAATAAAAAATATTTTGATTTGGAAAGAAAAGACTACAAAATTGGGCAGACAAGTCAATTTTTACAGTACTGCAACTGTTTAATATTATTTATAGCATTCGATAAATTAGGTAATTAATAACAACTTTTGTTATGAAACCACTATCATGAAAGCAATATTTAACATAGTTATCGAACAGACTCTTCCCGCGGTGCGTACAAACTTCCTAGAGGTGACGTCATGACTAGGTATCGTTTTGTATAGTGCGTTTTAGGAAGGTCAATTTTATGTTATTTTTAAATTGCCGTATCTTCGAGACAATTTAAGCTATCGGCGTCATTCTTTCACCAATATATCTTTTTTTGCGAAATTATAACTGCGCACTAGGACCACAGAAAATAGAACTAGGGCACGCATATGCAAGCTGCGTGGTTCGTTTCTATAAAGATATAACTAGCGTCTATATCTTAGCATACTTTCTTTTTTGTTTTCACCCCATCACATTGTAATACAAGGTTATATTACAGGCGAGCGCGTGGCCATTCGCCCGTGAAGATACCGAAATACCTTACCAAGGTATTCGGATCCCCAATCCCCTTTGTAGTTTTGAAAAAAACCCGCAGACGAAAAATCTGATAATACCGCCGTAATGGTAATAAGGGCTCATCCATGCGAAACTATTCTTGCTTAGAAAAATGTTTAAGTCAGACAAAAAATACGCAAACTCGTAACAATCGTTTGAACATCGTTCGAACAGGGAAAGAAAATACAAACCTAAATTTATCAAGCCACTTGGCTTTTGGCATCTCTTATAATATTATAATATAAGTATAAAATGAAGATTTTTACTAGATAATTGTAAAAACCGAAATAACAGAAAAACTGTAGTATATTTTGTAACAATAAAGTTTTACAATAGCACCAATTTTAAAAGTCGGTAAACAGCATTAATTTTCCCATTGCACTAGGATAACATAGCAGGGCGGAAGATAAACACATCAATATGAGTGATCGGACCCCACGCGCATTATGATTGACAAGTGATACGTACCAGGCGCCCATACCCAGGCAATGGTTATAAATAACTTGGTACAACAGTAGTTTTGTTTAGGAGTTTAGGAAGTCGGTATTTCATTTGGTATTTATAAAAATACAATGCTGAACAAAATCTATATAATAATATGAAAGCGGAAAACTTTATACCCCTTTTAACTTTTAGACGCGTAACGAGACCAGGGGGGGTTTTATTATGACCTCTTATTTCCAGCAAAGTTCCAGCCAGTCAGCAGTCACGTGACACTAAATACGTGAACAGACTCCACATCTATCAGACAAGTTGTGGCTACCCAATTCGGCAGTTATCATGAAGTGTTGTAACAGGTCCTTCAAGTTCAATACTTTTAAGTGTAAACAGACAATGACGTAATTAATAAGCCAACACCCACCCCTCAGCTCAATAACTTTCAAGTGACTGTCAATAGACTGTCAAGTGTCAAGTGACTGTCAAGTGTCAAGTGTCAAGTACTAGAGATACAGCTTCAGTCGCGGCCGGGCGTTATCATAATCACTTAGCAGCTTATCTACTTTGTATTGATTAGTCACGGTGATAACAGTTTCGGAATTAGACCATTAAGCCGTCGATCCACCAACACCGTCAACCGAGAACGAGATTATTTCGGCCCGATAAAATGCAACTTTAAGATTTAGGCTATAAGTTTCATTATTTAGCGACAGCGCTTTATCGTCAATATCATCGACGTTATTAAAGGCGTAGAGTAAGATGAAACCTGTAGTTTATGTCATAAGGTTGCATTTAATCCGGCCGCAATATTCTCGTTGCCGGTTGACGGTGCTGGTGGACAATCGACCTTGTGATTAACATCACCCGTCATAGCCGGGCCGGAGGTGAGAGTGCTGTTTTTGTAGACACTCGAGTGTCTCGAGACCTTGTACATTTTTTTGATTAGGTAAAACCGAGAAGAAAATAACTAGAGTATTTTTTATTTTAGTAGTATAAGATAAAAGTCATAATAAAAGATTTTCTTTTAAATTGTTTACATTGAACATCATCAACTAGTACGCATAATAAATGTGTACTAGTTGATGCCCGCAACTTCGTTGCGCGAAAATTTATATGTAACATGATGGAAAAAAGCATTTTGTGTTACCCTGACCTAATAACTATTAAACAAAAAAAGATTTTTTTAAATCCATCCAGTACTTCCTGAGATTAGCGCGTACAGACAGACAAACAGATAAACGGACAAACAAACAACTTTTTTATCGATATGTGTTCTATTTTATTTTGTGTTCAATTATTACATTATACGAGTATGTTCCTTAGAACCCCCACATTGATTATTTTGTAAAAAAAATTTAAATGTACAGACACTGTATAAAACGGTGAAATTTCAGTTTTATTACATGTATAGATTTAGGCAGCAAGGCCTAGAGCATTTAGTTAACTGTAACACCAAATGTTTGGGAAGCTTGGTTACGGAAATATGTGGCTAAAGTGTCCTATATTATGACAGGCTTACCTAACATGTAAATCTTTTTTTTATATAATATCTATGGACGCTTCACACCACGTCATTCTGTCCCCGTGCTAAGTACCTGAAGGACTTATGTTAAAGGTTCCAGATAGCGGAAATATAATTAACACTTTTTGTACTATACACATATGTAAGATTATTATTATATGATACACATATTTAATACACATCCAAGACCAAGGAAACTTGCAAAACTTTTATATGGAAGTGTTCTTTGGCGTACTATTTACACGCCCTATCTAAATCTGATGGTTTCGATGACAATTCGGTACTTAAAAATAGCTTTTTTTTAAATTCTGTAACTTACAAATCTGATTTTTAGTTTTTAATACCATGATAATTAGGGATATGTAGAAAGCCTACAATGACGTGCTCGAGTAAATTCATAATTCCCTTTTGGGCTCCCCTACTATCAAGTCAACGCATATGGCTGTTTGTCCACCGCCGGCCGTCACCGTCAATGAGATTATTTTTGGCCTTTTTAAATGCCACTGTATGACCTAAGCTGTACGTTTTATATTTTATAGTTATTGGTCTAGCGCCATGTTGTGACGGGTAACGTTAAATTAACTCGGTATGACATAGAAAGAAAACTAAGGGCCTGTTTCACCGCCTACTGTTAAAATTTCTGATAGGCTATCCACAACTTTTTTGATTCTCCATACTATAATATATCAGTAAGCGATATCTCCATAATATATCTAAAAGATCCGCGAAAAAAACACTTCCTTGGTAGTCGGGTACAAATTGAAGATTCACACAAATTGAGTCATATAACAACGCAGGGTGTTTAAACAAAACATAAAAGTCGCATATATCATCCCGCTTTTCATCATCATCAGACCTCGACGCAGTTAATATTGGTGATTTATACGAGCACTGAAACGTACAGTCAGCATCTATGTTTACACTACGTTTTGAATTTTCATGATTCATTTTAAAATTGTTGATTCAACGTAAAACGTTTGTATTTTTGTACCATCAGTAATAATTATTTACATTTTTTTTATTTTTGACTATTGACACAAAAAAAAGTGACATTCCTTGTTTTTCCCGTATGGTCTTCAATTGTAGTCCAATTTTAACCGAAAACAAAAGACTGTGTCGGAATAATGTTGCTAGCCCAAATAAATGCAAGGTTCAACTTATAGTAGCCATACTATACATAAAAAACATAAGCTTCTGACTGCGGCCTCGCTTGCGTGAATTCCGAGAATCGTTTTCATCCTTTCGACTGTGAGCCTAAAATTACGTCGATTGGTTTTTCTCAGAAAAGTAGTTTTATTTTTGCAAAGAATTTTCGTTGCTGACCGTACTCATACTGTTGTCATACTCGGCACGCGTGTTATTTATTCGCCAATAATTTATTTATACTGCCGCCTTTGTATATAAATATAGCCTATTTGGAAATATACACGTTTAAGTACTTCGAAATATAACGGAGACCTCTTGGTTATAAATACAAAGATGTGAAAACCATTTAAAAAGAAGGGGACTGATTATTCACCGAAACTTCTATTCACCGAAGTTTCCGCGAGAATCCGCGCGGAATCGCATCGTGAATCATGGGAAAGACTTCAAATATAATATTTGAAGGTCACTTATCAATGTTTTACTAAACTAGCCATAGATGGAGCCTCTTAATGTTAGCCTATATAATATACAACATGACGCCCGCAAGTCCTTTGCGCCAAAATAAGTTTATCGCGCGGGAACCGTAGGCATTATGCAAAGATCCTTCTTAATTTCGAACCGAAGAGTAATCGCAAAATTGTCTCGGAAAACTTGTTTCCCGCAACGAAATAAGACGTTTTTCCGCGAGTAAATTAGTTCGACACCAGGAGAACAGAGCCGCTTTGTAGATCACACGTTCGGAAACTGTAATCGTTAACTATTTATTGTTCTGTCGATCGCGCGGTAAACAATGACATAGCTGTGGCCGTGCGCGAAATACCAATATCATCATCATCACCACACGTGTGGGTCATGACTAACTTATAAATTCGAAAGTATGTCTGTCTGTCACCTCTTTAAGTCCAAACCGCTGAACCGATTTTGCTGAAATTTGGTGTGGAGATTAGGTTCCGGGGGAGGACTTAAGATACTTTTTAACCGTGAAAAACGTTGATTCCCGCGCGAATTCAGGCGCGACGGAGTTGTCATCATCTGGATATAGAATGAAGCCACTGACAGATTCCGTGGAAATCGACAGACTTTCCTGTCAAATATGGCAGGAATACACGACTTGCAGGGTGACTGATGTTGGCTTTTGTAATAGCAATCTGGCCGATCCTTTCTCAGATTTGGCCAGAGAATTGTACAAATTTTGCGCTGGTAAATTTTATATTTTCTTGTGTGTAACTTTTTGTATGCTTGCGAATTCGGGTGACATGATCACTTTGCGATTAAATCCTTAAATAAAGATTTAAAAAAAAACTAGTATAGCAAGTTTTTCCTCATTCAAATTGTCGTGTCAACCAGGCTTTGGCTTGGAATATTCAATGTTAACATGCTTAGCATGAAGCTGCTTTTGTCTACATGAAGACAGACCAGCTTGCTGGCTTACTGGCCTTCGGTTATGGTGTATCCAACAAAGCGCCGATGCAGTAGAAGGTGCTTTTGTTACTATCGTATTCATTCTTTTGAGTGGTAATTTTCCGTATATGTAAATGAGGTGCGGAAGCTGGCGGGCGCGACGTCAGCGCCGTCAGTTTGGTCGGGCTATTTATACCGTCTGCACACCTCAGCCGCCGTACACAATTGATATATAGGTTATCATTTGTCCACCGCTCACCGTCACAGTCAAACAGATTACTTTGGACCGATAAAATGCAATTTTATTATCTTGGTTATTGTTTTGCATTTTCTAGCGACGTTGCTGTCAATTCCATGTATTCGACGATCCGTTGTGGCGTAGAGCAAAATGGACAAACGCCGTAACTATACAATGATATTGTGGTGATCTCGAAGACAATATTTTATCATTTCTCAGGCTCAGTGGCAGATTAATTTTATTTTGCAATTTTTTTGAAAATCAAACTTTGTAGCGCGTTTTCTGAATCATCAATAAAATGTTTAAGGGGGCGAATGAAGCCAAAAAACAAAACATCGTCTTTCTCTCTTTACACTTACGACCGTTATTATATATTTACGTTACGTTACGACATATGCCAGGTGAAACAGAACGACGCGGAATCGTCGAACGAGACGTCGAAATCGATAAATAAACAAAAAAAAACAGTACAGTTTGTACAGTTGTACAGGAACTCGGTAACATAATTTTGTATCGTGTGTTAAAATACTGAGTCCGTTGAATGCGCCGTTTTGCGAAACGAAGAAACATGCGTGAAAATCAGAGTCATCTTTGTGGTTTTTTTTTATCGAGATACTTTTAAGCTATCGTGTGTTCGCTAAAACAGGAGCTCACAAATGTAATGTAGTATCTATGTTTAAAAAATTAAATGAATGAGCTTATTATCGAGTGTAAAACGGAATTATGCAATAGTCAATTTTGCTTTTATCGCCCTCTTAAACTCAGGACTCGCGTTCTATCCGAGTGTAACTAATCTTTGTTTGTGTATATTTTACTCATAGGTTTTTACATGTAAATAAAAAAAATGTCTACGAGGCTAATAAAATAAGCTTTGATTATATAAACCGATATATAAAGTAAATCGTTTAATCTTGACAGTTAAACTCAAAACCTATTACAGCTGGGCGTTGATCCAATAAATTCAGTACTGGACAATAAATAATTATAGTTTTGGCTAAAACAGCACGAAGGTATAGAGACAGACCTACCAATAAGTTTACCACACAGTAGTAAAGAAGTTAGAACTTAGTAACACTTGTCTGTTTGTCCTTACTTTAGGCCCAAACGAAGGAACCCATTGTTTTAATGTTAAAAAAAGTTGTTCCCACGCGATAAACGAATTTTGAAATGACGGAGTAGCGGGTATCATTTAGACTATTATATAAAAACTAGAATATGATGTCTGCAACTCCGTTGCTCCAAAATAAGTTTATTATTGTTCGTTATATCAATGGAGTGAGATGTTTCATTGCAGTAAAAAGTAGCCTATTTCCTTCTACAGCCCTCCAAATAACTTCACACAAAACTATCACGTCATAAACTTGCTCCGTAGCGACGTAAAGAAAGGACAAATAAACAAACACACTTTCCCATTAAAAATATTAGTATGGAAGTATGGATGGATAAGTCGGGTTTTCCTTCCTGACGACATAACTCCAGAACGCACGAACCGCTTTCCACGGTTTTGCATTCGTTGGAACGGTCTCGGGTTCCGTAAGGTTTGTAGCAAAAAAGAATCAAGAAAACTTTCAAGACGAAAGTCATCACGCGGACGGAGTCGCAGGCAAAAGCTAGTAGTGTATAAATGCAACAATTACAATGTAAACAGTTTATCAAACAGTTATCTGTCGTTTATACTGAGTTTAAGCCGTGTTTGTTGACTCGGGAAGTTGAACAATAGTCCGATCGATGCCAACTGTTTTATTATCTATAAAATAACAAACAGACAAAAATTAAACAATACCTTGCACGTCAAAGGTATTTATAGCTGAGCTACCGACAGTGGTGAAAATAGCTTTATTGTAAGCTAGAACGCGATTTTCATCCGTATCGGTTCGCTTACATGAGGCCAGATTTTTAGTCTAGATTTTTTAAAGTTTTCTTTTGATGACATTGGCTTATCAACGAATTTTTCTTCTTTCTTGGCTTCGTGTATTACTTTTACGCGAAAAGCAGGTTTTCGTGTAGATACATACTAGCTTGACAGCTCACTGACACTAGCTTGCTAACCTGGCTCGAAAAACTGACCCGGGCATTAGGCGCCTAAACTGTAAAGAGATTTTATGCCAGGGGGCTTAGTACGGCGACCGAAGTATAGACAAAATGATAAATAGTTATAAAGTGACAGATTTATGCACCCGTTTCTTTATGCATACGTTACTTGGTCTATGTTACTGCAGAAATAAACACTTTCTGGGCCGCTATGCCAGAGCCGCAGGTTTAAAAAACTATGTGTAATTATATTTTATGATAATTTTAATAACCCTGCATCGCGCTATCGAAGTTCTCGAACGTGTTTCGGTATATGTACGACAGCTGAAATGTATCACGTGGGCTTCGGCCTGACCGAGTATAACACCTTTCTCGGTCGGAAGATCTTCTTTTAGGGCCTCCACTCACATCCCCACAGTTCAATAACCATCTTAATACCTATAAAAAATGACTGCCTGATATAATGACTTGTCAACGCACAACCCAAACCACTAGATGGATCGAGCTGTTTGGCTAGCCGTTATTATGACGTGACATCCGATAATTTCACCAACACCGTCAACCGAGAACGAGATTATTTCTGCTCTGTAAAATGCAACTTTATGATCAAGGCTACAAGTTTCATTTTTTAGCGGCATTGCTCTATCGTCAATGTCGTCGCGAGTATGACATACTTAGTTTTGTGACACCCTGTATATTAAAAAGTAATTTCTTTTAACACAGCTTTTCTTTGATATCTTTTACTTTGTTACTTTGGTGGGTATAAAACGAAATGGCAGTGCGATAACGAGGCGATATAGAGACTAGAATAACAAAGAGCATGCGACATTATTTCGCATTTCACAGTCATTTGATCTAGCTGAGTGGCTGTCTGTGTATATCTCTATACGAATAGTATCCACAATATAACGAAGCCCAGTAAGCCGAGTTGGAAGTTATTTTGAAATTCAGGCCACTATAAGCCGAGGGGCAATTTTTTGTTGATCGCGTCGATGCCCCTTCTGAAACCTCTAATTTCGCAACTGTAAATTGTAATAATAATAATATATATCTACGACGCTTCACACCACGTCAGTGCGGCCCGAGGCCTCGTGTTACGGGTACCAGAAAACGGAAATAATTTTTAATACTTTTTTATTATACACATTTTTAAGATTTTTACTATATGAAAATTGATACACATATTTAATACACATCCAAGACCCAGAAACATTGAAAAACTTTTTGCTTCAACGGCGGGATTCGAACCCGCGACCCCCAGCTTAAGCTACCAACGCGCTTACTACCTGCGACATAGAGATGTTACGATGAACACTGCTGCTGGTATCGGCTCCATCATCATACTCGTATAGAACCATCTCCTCCAACCAACTCATCCATCATCAACTCGCTCCGATATTCACAGACCAAGTGGCGGCCATATTGACTACGAGTATGAGAGGAAACGATTGGAAGCTTCCCTATCTTTTACACATACATTACAATAGCCAGAATATATTAATGCTAATTGCAATTTTATGGCCCATTAGATGTTGACCGCAACTCCGATGTGCAAAAATACATGTATCGCGCGGGAACCGTATATTTTACCGGCACAAAAAGTATCCTATATCCTTCCCCGGAACTCCAAGTACGTCCATACCAAAGTTCAGCAAAATCTGTTTAGCTTTTTGGGCGTGAAAAGGCAACAAACAGACAAACATACATTTTTTCGCAGTTTGACAAACTATGTCCTAATGTCGTTTGTCCACTACACGCCGTCACCGTAAACTAGATTATTTCGGCCCAAAAAAATCCACTGTACGACATAGACTTTAAGTTCCAAGTTGCTCTACGCCACTATAAAGCATTGACGATATGTGCGCTTGGACCAATGTCGGCAGAAAATGAAAGTATAGACTAGATCAAAAAGTAGCATTTTCAAAATACTCGCGTTGACACTGACGGCGTGCCGTGGACAAACGGCCAAGGGGTCTATTATGACGATTACAAACCTGCATGGTTCCAGGCAATTCAATATACGGCGAACAATTGCCTCGTTCTTTTTTCATATCACAATGTCTTATTACTCTGACTGAATTAATACTAGTTTTGTTGTCTATGAATAGATTTTAAATATGTTGGTGACATTAGGGAACGCCAAGCTTCACGTATTTAGTGTCACGTGACTGCTGACTGGCTGGAACTTGGCTGGGAACAAGAGGTCATAATAACCCCCCAAGTCGTACTATCTTCCGCGCTATTTTGTCAGTATGCTTCAAGTCGGCCGACTGCTAGTCTCTTGTGATATATGCGACGGAACTCATTGTACTAATAGCTCTGCATAGAATATAGAACTAAGCGTTATTACATTTTTGCGACAGGCATTTGCATAATTACTACGTTTTAGTATGTCTCCGGCCTTTTTAATTAGGTCACTATTATGAAGGATTTAGTTAATTAATTATTAAATAATCTAAATGTCCATAAACTAAACACCCGACGGCAGGAACCAAAATTTCGACGCAACATTCAAATTTGGCGCCTAAAATACGCCATTTTGTTTTTTGATATATCTAGTGTCACTGTCACAGTAAATACGAATCTAACGACACCTCTCAAGCCGTACATCCATACATACATTCTCACTCCCGAAAAACATAACCCTTCTTCTGGCGCAGCCTGGTAAAAATAGAAATGCGTTCTTAACGTCTACAAAGCAAATCAGTTTTAGTTTTTTTTTTTTGCTGAAATACTTTGAGACCGGGAAACAATACAGGGTGTAACAGAACTAAGTGATAAAACTTTAGGGTTTATTTGTATCCCTTCTATAGAGCTTGCTGTGGAAGTAGCAGGGCTGAATGAGATATTTTTTTTGAGATTTGCGAGATGGAAAAACTCTTGTCGCTGGGGTGTTCGCCCAGAAAATTTCCGGAATACTTTCCCACATCCCGCCATATACATAAACTAATTTTGACACAACGCAGTTGCGGTGGCATGGGAGAATGATCGATTGGCGAAGTGATCACCTCTAGGGTTCCGTAACCAAGTGTATAAACTGAACCCTGTTACAAATAGTTCGACATCTGTCCGTCAGACCGTCTCCAGGCTGTATCTCAAGAAAAGTAATCGCTGGAGACCTGAAATCACAGATTACGTATTTCTATTGCCGCTTCTCATACAACAAACGTGTTTTTTTCGTGTTTTAAATCTTTGAATAGTTGTCGCTTTAATATAGCCTACATCGCGTTATTGCTTGATACGACGTTATAGCCGTCCAAGTTTCAGAAACGTTCAATAGGATCTTTTTAGCCATTTCGGCGTCAGTCTAAGAGTAATGGACTAGGCTGCTGCGAGATTCAACATGTATCCTTATAATGTAAAACAAAAAGATCACAACATCCCTTTAGAGGGATGAAAACGTTAGGGGGATGAAACGTTAGAGGGATGAAAACGTTAGAGGGATGAAAAATACCTCCGTGGCAAGACACAGCGGAGACAGCCGTCTCAGTAATGGTGTACGGCTTTCCTCTTTCTGTACGGAACCCTAAGAATTATAGCGTGGCACATATTGAACTTTTATAAAATTTTCCGTACAACAAAAGCGTCATGTGAGTGAATGAGGCTTCACAGTGAAATAGTCTTCATTCGATTTGTGTCGGCGGATTGTGTCAATTTTGAATCTTATTGTTATAGATACAAGGGATACCGAATTCGAAATGTCAGCACTGTTAAGCCTCATTTTATTGTATTCGAGGTTTTGCGATTTCGCACAAAAATTGGAAATGTGAAACAAACCTAGTTGCCTCGTGAATTCCGAATATTATATTCAAATATCTTTTATTTGGATACTAGTCGGTGCCCGCACCTTCGTTGCGCAAAAATTTGTATATCACGCGGGAATATATATTTTTCCGGGATAAAAAGTATCTTATTTGTTGCCCAGAACCGATAGCTATTACACAAAAAAAGTACGCGTACAAACAGACAACTTTCTATGTCGTTATGTGTTCTATTACTGATTCTTATCACCCCCCACATTGATTATTTTGTAAAAATATGAAATGTACAGACACTCCAATTTTACTGTTTTATTATACGTATAGAAGATGATGTTTTTCAAGCCAGGAGAGTAATCTAGTGCTAGTGGGTTGTCAAGCTAATTTTTCTGGCTTCGTGTAGACAAAACTTGCTTCATTTCTAAGCTAGTAACATAAGTTTATTCCTTGACAATCTAGCGTTATCGAGCCAAGGCAGTTCAAAAGAGAATTGGCTTGCTGACTTGAAAAACTGGCCCCGTGAATCCCAGGCAATCGTGAATCCAAGACTAAAGAACTTAAACCAATGACAAAAAGCCGAGCCACTCCACCCAATGCAAAACACAACATTACCCCTAATCACCAT
Source organism: Cyclargus thomasi (assembly GCA_026546445.1). Lineage (NCBI taxonomy): Eukaryota > Metazoa > Arthropoda > Insecta > Lepidoptera > Lycaenidae > Cyclargus > Cyclargus thomasi. The sequence goes on from JAOTAV010053499.1 coordinate 13,123, forward strand.
TTCACGACTCTAATGTGACGTCACAAACGCCGCCATATTACGACCAACGCTATTCACTCACGTTAAGACCCCATGTTACTCCTGCCCTAATAACTCGCCCGCGATTTCGGGAATGTCTACGTTTAACCTGCTAACGAGCTAGGTTGTCACGCGATTATTGTCGAGACGTCTTAGATACCAGACTAAGGGGGAGAATAAAGCAAAAAATAAAACTACGTCTTTCTCTCTTCACACTTATGACCGTCATTCATATGCTAGGTGAAACAGAACGACGCGGAAACGCCGCGAAAACAGTTTTTTCTTAATAACTCGATAAACTTAGAAAATAAAAAAACCGCTTCTACAGAAACTCGGTAAGAGAATTTTATATCGTGTGTTAAAATATTGAATCCTTTGAATGTGCCGTTCTGCAAAATTAAGAAATTTGCGTGAAAATTAGAGGCATCTTTGGGATTCTTTTTTTGTTGAGAAATTTTTAAGCTATCGTATTATCGCTACTACAGGAACTCACAAATATAATGAAGTATCTATGTTAAAAAAAAGGAAACGATTCGTAGCTTTTTATCAAGCATAAAACGGAATTATGCAATAGTCAACTTTGCTTTTATCGCCGCCTTAAACTTTTACAATACACGACAATATAAACGTTTCGTAAAGCTTCGACAGCTAAGTCTTACCGGCTCGGCGCTTCACGCTCGATAAATATAGCCTACTTACACTCTATTCTATATAGCCTATAATAACTATATATACATATAATTAAATAGTAAAATTGGAGTGTCTGTACATTTAATATTTTTACAAAATAATCAATGTGAGGGTTGTAAGGTGTTCCTTATCTGTTTGTACGCGCTAAGGTCAGAGACAACTGGACGGATTTGAACAAATCTTTTTATGTTAATACTTTTTATCCCGGGAAAATGTGCGGTTCCCGCGTGACATACTAATTTTCGCGCAACGAAGTTGCAAGCACCAACTTGTTATACATACGATTATATGTCACCGACCAGAATATACGGGTTTTTTCAAAAGTAAGTGATAATAATTTTGGGTTTGTATCTTTGCCTTATTTAGAGTTTACTGTGAAAGTAGCGGTGGTGAAAGCGACAATTTTTTGTGTGATTTGTATGGGCAATCGCGCCAGCGACAATACTTTATATACGTTAATAAGTTTTCAAAAAAATTTTTGTTCGCTTTCAGCGCCGCCACTTTGACATTGAACTCTATATAAGAAACATATACACGTAAATTCGCGCAAGAAGAATTCCGTGCCAGTAAAAAGTAAAAAAAAAACTCGTCCAGAAAGACAGACGGCCAGACAGCTATATATGAATATGTAAAACATAGCATCGAAGAAATTATTCAACTACTTGACTCAGATTTAAGTCTTTCAAAATGTAATTAAACAACAATTATTATAAAATTTATCAACAATATATTAAGAGTGGGCAGATTGGCATATGATATGTGCAGAATGTGATTTTAATTCAATTAAATTGAGATTGATTTCAATCTTATCTTAAACCAGTTAGATATGATTTTAAAGATTTCTTACCAATTAAAGATATAATAATACGAATTTTTATTACTACAACTTATTTATAATATAAAAAAATTGTTTCAATAATAAACTTATCCTATAAATGCTTTAAAATGTTGTAAAGCTCAAAATACTTGTAACCTTTCAACTGCACAACTTAGTTTTTAAAATCCATAGACTACAAGAGTCAACCTTTTTCTACAAGTTTTAGTTAATGAATATTTATTTTTATTACTTACATGTTTTATTGAATAAATGAATATTTATATTATAAGGAAGAACGACTAGAGAAAAAAATTAATTTTAAAAATTATTTACTTAGATTTTTATATATTTTAATTCAGGGATGATTGACTTTTATTGTAAAAAACAAAAATATGAATATTTTATTACAAATAACCATATCAAAATATTATAAATCAATTTTATTAATTTACTCAGATATAATTCTAACTTTATCTAAATATAATTTGTTGAATAAATTATCTTTTCTACTATATATCATTTTGATAAGATCATATTTAAGTGTGCGATTTGCTTAAAATAGCAAAAAACAATTCTTTTATATTTTCTAAGGACTATTAAATTTTATCAATGATTTTTTAATAAAAAAAAATTTTAATAATTTTGATATAATAATAAACTAAAAAAAACATAATTTATTTTCCGAAAGTATTCCTCTGAATGAAAAACAATATTAAAAATATTAGTTTAAAATATGTATTTTTTTGAATATTTGTTTTAATTGACTTTATTAATCGAAGTTTATTTTAAACCCATGCTTAAGTTTAAGTTTCTTTTTTCTATTTTTTTCGTCACTAAAATAAAGTATCTCTTTAAGTTCTTGTATATAATCATTCAATCGTTTGATACGAGCATAAAAAAAGTAAAGTTCATCTTTTTCATTTCTGCATTTTTCTTTTCTCATAAATTTATAAAAAGTTTTTTCGTCATCAACTATTCGATTTCTTTTATTGTTAACATCAACTAATATATCTTCATTAAGAAAAGCTTTTTTTTCCAAAATTTTATCAATAAGTTCTAAATTTTGCCTACATAATTCTTTGTATTGTGTTTCTAAGTTTTTAATTTTGCCATTTAAATAAAATAATTCTGGTCTTTTTGAGCGAAATGGTTTTTTGTGTTCTTTTTTTAATGTTTTGTTTTTCATTTTCATTTTTTTACTTGTTGATTTT
>JAOTAV010053510.1:0-15856 GCA_026546445.1 Cyclargus thomasi
TGGTACCTGTAACACAAGTCCCTCGGGTACTTAGCACGGGGCCAGACTGACGTGGTGTGAAGCGTCCATAGATATAATTATTATTATTATTTCATTATTTATTATTATAGTACCGACTTCAAAACTATGAAGATGATGTCCAGAAATACTGGAGGTTTAGCCAAATTCTGAAAAAGCCCTATTTAGGAACTAACTTATTTCATACTTTTCCGTTTATTGAAGTTTATTTTTTTATTATTTTTTTAGTTTTTTCCTTGGAAGTCGTCTTTTAATTTTTTGTTAATAATAGATATAAAAAAAACATGGCGGCTTCACAAAAACTGACAGCTTTTAATTTCAAGGTTATTATGATTGGCATTGTAGAGGCGCCGTTTCCAATTTTTATCTAGTATTGCTGGCCAGTTTCCACTGTCCAGTTACTCGAGATGCAATCGAGTGAAATTCGGATAATTTCCACTACGAATTCACCCACCTGAATACAACCTGTCCGTTCTTTACAAACAAAACATTCAAGCTAATCCTTGCGATAAATACGTAATAAATAAGCCTACAGTCTCCATTTTGAGGTTATCTTCAGTACCCGGGCGTCGTTAGTAGTTATAATGGCGTCTCTTGTCTCGCCAGCTGCCGTCTTCATAATCATTAAAACCAAGGCCCGTGTCTTACAATTTTGAATGTAAAAATAGTTTTACAAATTTTGAAGAGAATCTCAAGACATTGAAAAGTGTACTTGTTGAGAGAAAAATGTTTTCAGTGGTAATTATTATGGTTGGTTCGGTTACGTTCTTTCTTTTATTACACAAGTCAGTAAGCTAAGGTTTTAAAAACAAACAGGTTCAAACCTGGATGCTCGTTTCCGTGGAGGAGCCAGGCTCGGCATGAATGGGCCGACTCGACCGGAGTTACAGCGTCGTGTTTCGTCCAGTGAGCGAGTTTAACTAAGGCCCTTCCTTATTATTCCCTGAGCCTATTCATTTATTAAAAGGCCGGCAATGCACCTAAAACGCTTTTGATATTACATGTGCTTATGAACGACGGCAGATGCCTTGCAACAGGTGACCCTTGCCCTAAAATAAGTGACAGAATATAACAACGTTTTCATCCCAACGTTGTAGCGAACCAATCAACGCTGAATCGCGCTAAAGAAATTCATCTGGAAGTAAGGGAGTTGTCATTATAATGTTTGTTTACTCCGTTAGTTGTGTTGCAAAGTAATTCAGTTCTGATGTTACAAATGTATACAATGACCGACGAAATATGCTTTTAAGACATTTGAGCGTCCGCAGAGGTAAGAACATTGGTTGGCACTCGAGAGGGTGCAAGTACGAACTCCGGTGGAGGCGTGTACCAATGAGACATTTTTCAATTGGGACAGCCATGCTTCGGCACCAATAGGCTGGCTTGACGAAAATGTGCTGTGTTTCGTTCAGTGAGTGAATTTACCGGTGGCCCAACTTCCATAATCCCCCCTATCCCTATTCCCATTCCCTCATTAAAGCCGGAAACGCACTTGCGACTTCGGATATTACGAGTGTCCATGGGCGACGACAGTTACTTTCCATCAGGTAACCCGTCTACTCACTTGCCCCCTAAGTATCATAAAGAAAATTGAGCAGTTCATTTAAAGGGTATATCGTAGAATATATGGATAAGGTTTGGATATATCGTAGAATATATGCATGAGTTTATTCTTCTTTAAATAAACTCGCTTGCCTCCTAAATATCATAAAAAAAAAATCAATAAAACAACGTTTACCAGGTAAACGTTTAGTTTAAAAAATTAGATCGCGGACCACTTGAGATGGTTCCAGAGACCGCGGACAACCTGTTAAAAACCACTGCTCTATAAAGATATACTGTATAATAAATATGTTGAAGTACCAACATCTGAATTTCCTAACCCACAGGACCAGGATCACATAACAGGATTATTGTTTAGTCAACTAATTTCGAAACCTAATTACAGCTGCAGCACGTGTACAATGAGTCTGATGAAGCTAGGGGAGCATCCATTAAGTATGTCACACATATAAGCTAGCCGAGCCGATTGTAGAATTCAAAAGTACCCTCACTTATATTGATTGTTTTCCTGATTAGACATGTACAACACAAATGTTATGGCTCCTTTTCGTAATCTGCGAATACAAACGTCGTGGACTACATCTATAAGAAGTCTTGACCTACATCCACCCAGGGTCGAAAGTCTGCAGTCTCGCCACAAAATTAACTTTAGCTCCTTTGTGGAGGGGATACTCTCAACTGTTCGCCGTTTTTTTTCTTTCTTATTCGTCTTAATTCGTCTTTGATCGGCGAGTTAGAAAAGCACTGCGACCATGTGGATGCTTGCACGATGATGATGATGATTGAAATTAAGCCACCGGTAAACTCACTTGCAGAACGAAACGCAGCCCAACGTCGTTTCACGTCAGTTTTCTGAGAGGCCGTGGTATCACTACGGTCGAGCCGGCCCATTAGTGCCAAAGGGCGGCTCTCTCACGGCCGGGGCAGTGGGAAGTGTCCTATGTTTTGTGACGACCCATTAAAAATTTAATAGCAAAAGTTCAAATATTGTAGAGGTTCCAATTTTAGAGATTTAAAATATGTGACGTCACTTTAGGGTAGATGGGGTATCCCAGAATTCTGACAACCTGTGACAAGGGGAAGGGGGAGGGTCTACACAGTCATAATGAAATTCTTGCCGTACTTTTTGGATGGCACCTAGTTTGTACAATGTAGACGAGTCGTGTATTTGCCCAACTCAAGCTTACACCGTATGTACTAAGTAGAACTAGTTAATGAGTACCGGAATTTTAATAATGTTATATTTAACTAGGTAGATAATTTCAAAAATATTTTAATGGATTTGTTTTTTAAAGTTAAAGACATACTAGCACAGCTGGAGGCATAGCAATATTATTTTTACTAACTTATTTTTATGATATTTAGGGGGCAAGCGAGCAGACGAGTTACCTGATGGAAAGCAACTGCCGTCGCCCATACGAGACACTCCCGACATCCGAAAAGTGTGCTGCTGGCCATTTATGAAGGAATAGGGAATGAAAATAGGGATGGGGGATTAGGGAAGTTGGTCCACCGGTAAACTCACTCACTGAACGAAACACACACACAGCAAAACGCTGTTTCATGCCAGTTTGCTGTGAAAACGTGATATCACTCCGATCGAGCCAGCCCATTCGTGCCGAGGCACTCTACCACGGCAAAAAGTTATTAAATTTTTATTATTTTTTTCCGACCTCTTTTTAATTATTTTTGACAACTTATAAAAGTTAGTTGCCCACAAGTGTGGTTAAGGACTTGATGGTTTCTCTACTTGTTAGTACTTGGTACTTGTTCCGAGAATTTGGGTACATATTAAAGAAAAATGTCCCTTTTCTACGAAACACACTTTAATTATATCTAAGTGTTTGTCTATTTGAATTCCTTTAATAGTTAGTCTGAGTGACAAAGCACTTAAAAGTTCAATTAGTACAAGGTGCTTATCTTCTTTTCGATTTGGAAAATTTAAGTGCCCTAAATGAAACTTTTTTATAACCCACATCCAAAAACCATTTAAAATCAAAATAAGTTCAAGTTTAAGTTCAGATTTAGATGTTTTTATTATTTTTAGTATTTTGTACTCAGCCATCTGTAAGCCATTTTTTAAATTATTTTTATTGTAATAAGTATGGCTCCAATTCGTTGTCATGTTAATTAAAGTGACATGATGATGACATAAGAAAGGCGATGTAGTTTTTAGCATTAGAAATCTGCCCCATAGACAAGTGGCAAGCGATTATTATCGTTTACGAAAATCGCTTACGTGTTTTTGTATAGGATTGACTTTTTTGAACGACGACTATATCACGTGACTTTTCATTCGACAATATCAATCCTACACGTCAAGCGATTTTCGTAAACGATAAACGCTTGCCACTTGTCTGGGGACTGTTCTTTTAACCCGTTTCCACCACTGTATCTCTTGAAAATTTTATTTATACCTTTCTCTCTTCACGTTCAAAGTACATAATAATTTGAATAAATATTTGTATGAAAATGAACTTATGAAAGGTCAAAGGAAATGTGGCGGTACCCACATTAAGCGTAATAATCCTGCATCGCGCTATCGAAGTTCTCGAAACACGGCGGTATATATACGACAGCTGAAATGTATCACGTGAGCTTCGGCCTGACCGAGTATAAGACCTCTCTTGATCTTCCTTTGGCCACCACGTTCATTCCCACACTACGCTATTATGTGTATTATGTTACATTAATTACAAATTACAATAACTTGTTTATAAAAAAAATTGAATATTACCGTTCTTTTTAGGTTTCCGTTCCCTAAATGTATACTTTGATATCTGTCGGTCTGTGCGTCTGTCCGAGATGTCGGTTGCACTGCGCGGTCTCTAATAATAGCTGGTTAACTTAAAAAAAAACGTTTTTCCAATTTTTGCTCTTTATTGGTTCGAAACCGTTCGTGCGAGAGTGCTCGCACTTGCCCGGTTTTTCTGATTTATTTTTTTTTGCGACCTAAAGAGAGCCCTATATTTATATAAAATGGGGAGCTAACAGTCACCTTTATGTAAAGCAACTGACATCGTCCATAGACACAACATCAGAGTTGCAAGTGCGTTATCGGCCTTTTATGAAGCTATAGACAACAGGAAGTTGGGCCTTGGTTGGTTCCACGCCGGTTTTCTGTAAAGCAGTGGTATTTCTCCTGTACTCTTGGGCTCATGGCTCTCTAGCGTCAAAACACTTTATGATTCAGTACACAACACATTAATGTCATGTTCAACAGATAAAGTTTCTGTTAGGCTATCCACAAGTTTTTTAACAGATTCTCCCTACAAATCTGTCACATAGAGTTGTAGATAGACTATCTGTAACCGGTGAAACAGGCAGTAAGTGTATTGTACTATGTATGCAGTATGTGATACATGTTGACTATTGTCTATGGACTAACAGACACGGTACGCAACGAGACCGTTCACCTGTTCACTGTCACGCCGTCTGTTTGTCTGTCACAGTCATCATCATCACCGTCATTAACACCGTCTGCAACACGTCAATGACGTACCTCTAGGTATTTGGAGTCCGTACTTCCGTTCTAATATTATAAAAGCGAAAGTGTGTCTGTCTGTTACCTCTTTACACATCAACCGCTGAACCGTTTTTGCTGAAATTTGGTTTGAAGACACTTTCGAGTCCCGGTAAAATAGGATACTGCTTATCCCGAAAAATGTACGGTTATGTACGAATTTTGGCTCAACGAAGTTGCGGACATTATCTAGTATTATCATAAACTAGGCGTTGCCCGCGACTGCGTCTGCGTGATACTTTATATATGATACCATTTTTACAACATTTTTTATTACTGGTCGGCTTCTATTGGTCGTAGCGTGATGTTATATAGCCTTCAACCTTCATCGATAAATAGACTAACCAACACAAAAAGAATTTTGAAATTCCGGTCAGCAGTTCCTGAGATTAGCGCTTTCAAACAAACCCTTAAACTTATTATTTTTTGGATAGATACCAAGGTAAAAGAACTCGCCAATCCAATGTCCTAACCGACCCTTGTTCTAATTAGTCTTTGGTCTACCGTGCATATCGAATACAGATTACCGTAGCTCAAAATCCAGGCCAGGATCTACAAATATCTGTTATGGATCATGTCCTACGAGTGACAGCGTCTTAGTTTCCTAAGAAGGCAGCGAATTTCTCAGGTACATCGGCCACAAATCCTTCATTAACTTAATCATATTATACAAACTTATTTCCTTAGTTAAAACAAAAAGAATATCATACATTTTACAAGAACATAATACATTTCATAAAAAAAAATATCCAAAGCCGAACATATAACCTCCTCGTTTTTTGAAAGTCGGTTAAAAATTGGCACCAAAATTGCAAAAAATAAGCAGGTGTTGTTAGCGTGACCGTACTAGCTGACATAGATCGTAGATAACCATTGGAAAATGTACCAAAATGCTATATAGAATAAAGTGCAAAATACATTGGACCGTGTTGTACCGAGTACTAAATTTAGTATAGTAAAGAACCACGAATCGCCAATGCAATTTTCACCTGATGCTAACGATATAGGGTTCATTATCGGTTGGGGAGTGTAAACAAGTAGAAATATTACATCACCCAAAGGCAAGATCAAGGTTGGAACCTTCGATCGCTGACTGTTACGGTTATTTTAACTGCAGTCCGTCAGGCGGTAACTCACTAACGGACGGGACATGAAAAAATATCACAACGTACCTGCCTATATAGAACTGCACGTCGGCTTTATAGCAGAAAAAAAGCGATTAGCCACTGGATTTGTATATTATAATTGTTTTACCGCTTCTTGATAAGTGTCGGATAAGCTGACTTAGTTTACAGATTCTGAACACCTCGTTTGTTATTCGAATCGTGTTATTTCCAAGTTAGGTTAGGACAATATAGCCTGACTGTCTGTCGTCGGATGGGCATGTTAAAAGTCAGTTCTGCGCCTGATCTCTCGCCAGTCGTTTCCATGGGTCATCCATCCCACAGGGTTACGAGGGTCAAGGAAGAGAGAATGTACCTGTGTATTGCGCACACACTTGGGCACTATGACTCCCGCGTAATAGGCCTCTTTTCTATGAAAACCGGCCACCGTCACCGAACCGGCGTGGAAGTTATTTTTATTCCTAGTCCTAAGGGTATGTAACATGTCTGTGAGACCTTTGTGTATAGCACTTCCGTGTTGAACGACAATCTTTTTTAATTTGTTTTCTTTGGATCTGTCATGAGAATGGGACCTTTTAAATAGAAACAAGGAGTCAAAAGCAACCAGCTGCGGTCTACATTTTTTACAATATTACTTCTTACTGGATGATGTGCTAAATAAACCAAATGATAAATATATTTTGTGGATGCTTACAGAAATATTTTTTATACTTTGTAAAAATATATGATCTAATAATTCACACAGCTCACACTTAACCCTCGGTTGGTCGCGCTTTTAAAATTACGCCGTCGGTCATCTGGGGTCTTTTAAAACCCGAAAAGTAAAAGACGTAAAAATGGCATAAATTAACAAATAACTTCACTTTTAAAAATCAATTATTGTTATTTAACTCATTGTTAAGATTCAATCAAGGAATTAATAATATTTTGAAAAATTATGCCCTAAGCTTACAATCTAAAAATAGAAGTCAATAACATTGTCTTCGATAACATAATAGAGGTTATTAAAAAAAACTGCAAAACCATAAAATTGAGCTAAAAACTAAATATAACCTGGATGTCTGTACAATTTCCTACATGTCAACCTAAAACTGATGATTCTAAGTCCAAACAACATACCAAGTATTGCATATCAAAGTTTAACATATATTATGTAATAAAACTTACTATATTTCCATTTTTAACCGACTTTCAAAAAAGGAGGAAGTTTCTCAATTCGATCGTATATATAACATGTTCTTTTTACTCAATCCTAATACATTAGCAATGTAAATTGTCGAAAATAATTGAGTTACACGCTCGAGTTCACAAGCTGTTTGTTACAAACGCAGTTAAAATTTAACACAGCGCAGTTAACTGTTTCGGTTAGCAACAGCGAGATAACAATTCCGCACAAAGAGATCCCCACTAGTGATGTACACTGGGTATCGATGAATTCAGAAATAATCGAAAGTGAAAAAGAATATCGACAAATTAAATGTAAGGTTATAGAAGATTCGATCCCGGGACTCCAAAGCCCGGGACCCCGGTTATAGATAGATAGATAATTATAAAGATAAATCCTTAGATGATATTTTGGTCCCGAAAATACAGTCATTGAGAGTACAAGTGAACCCCAAATATCATGATGAATTTAAATAAAAAAGTAATAAATGTCGCAACATCTGCTTCATTACAACCATTATCAGTCGCGTATACCTCGGTATGTCAAATTTACAAAATTATACAACTTGCCTAAAACTATTATCAAGTAATTATGCAAATATATTGACGAGGCGAAACGAAAATGTAACAGCGGATATCGACTTCCTGCCCAGCTGGTACTCTGTACAAGTGGGTCACCAAGTCGACTGCCTTAATGAGGGGTGATTAAATTACTGTTTTCACTCGGTTCTTAACACTTTTCTTTTTTATCTCTTTATTTTCAAATTATGTAAATATGTCCCATGATAAAGACTCCCCCTTACGAGTTTGTTCGATAAAAACTTCACAGATTTTTTTATCTATGTCGATAATTTTATTCACATCCCTTCGGTCACGGGCCGTCGTGTTTTGTCAGTTGGCTTGTTTGTGTCCGTTGTAGTGTACAAAAGTACATTGTACCAACACTCATTACATGCAAATTTCTTTATCTCACGAATTTATACTATCAACCGTGACGGAGAGAATGGACGCATCAGGTGTAAAAAAGCTCTTTTTTATTTCACGAATATATTATACTGTTAAGTAGGTAAGAGGTAACACTCGGTTTAAAATTATAATTACACTACAACGTTTTAAAAATACTTGTATTTATACTCTTAAACAAAAACATTTCGTATGTAATTAAAGGTTTTAGCTTCTAAGCGGATTGTTCGTGATCTCATTACTATATTTCTGACTGAGATGTTCCTACTCCTGGCTATAATTTATCATTCAAAGCTCTCCCCTTTCTACAATTTTTCAATTTTAATTTTAACCTTTTTAACAGTACCATCCTTACCAATATCTCAAGCACCACATACACCACTATACGCTCTGCAAATAAAAATCCATGTTCTTATCATAAATTTTTTTCAAAGACGACAATACTTTCCTGGTTTTCATGCGCTCCGTCTAGGTCGATAGGACCTCATATCACGGCCGCAGTAACTGATGATACAGGTTCCGTTTCCTCAACGACCACTTAACTCTTTATTACGGCAATTAAGAAAGAAAATTAATTAATTATTCAAACACAATGTTTTTCCTCGACCGACCGGACACACACATACAAAGTCGGCGCTGTTTACAACAATTATTATTCAAATTATAACGTACCCGAGCCGAAACCAGATAACACAACAATGGATAATTAAATATTAATCAAACAAAGTATTTCCAGCGCGGTACGAGTTAGATGTTATCTCCTAATAATAGTTTCTGTTACTACTCGCCTCACACATGTAAATAATTTCTAGAATTTAAATAAATTTAAATGTAGAGAATATTTTATAAGGTACCAGTTGGGTTTGGATTTCTAGTAATATATTTTTTTTAAGATCAAAATTGCGTTAACAGCATCCACCTCCACTCTTGCGTTCCACCTTCTTCGAGCCGCAAAATATTTAGCGATCATCACAATTTATTACACAATGTTGACATGATGGTTTCATAGAGGCATACAAGTTTCTGTATGCCTTAATGAAACCATCTACTGTAGAACCCAGACATCACCTTTTTGATACTAATCATCTGTAGGTCTTTGCTATAAAAATGTATAATTAAGTTCCTTTACCGACGATTGTACCAGCTTCGCTTGTTGTAGTACACTGAAAAGTCTATTACAAACAAAAACGGTTATCAAATTGTTATTCGCAGATATTGTTGCTATAAGAGAGAAGATATTTTACCATAAAGTTGCACTTACTTTCCACCAGACGATCCAGTGGTTTTCACCGTGTAAGGGGGCGTCCACCCCCCAGGGCCAAGATCCGATTACTGTAAACTGTTTAGTCTGCAGTGCGCAGGGCTTCGGCATAATTGTATTAACCTAAACCTTCGATGGGCGAGCCCTTTGCGCTTTACCGTCTAATGCACTTTGCTCTGTAGCCACTAGCCAGTATGGAAATAAACATGCTTTAACTTCCAGTATATTATTTCACACATTAAATGATATAACCACAATTTTCGAGCCGGCAAATGACCGATTACTCATCTATACAACTGCTATTACCGACAAATGATAAAAGAACCACGAAAATTTCTAATTACTTCTCGGGTTTCTTGAAGGACAATATTAATTATTATTAAACCTAAATTAGTTCTAGGCCAAGAATCACTACGAAATTAAAATAAACCAATGTATTAAAATACTGTCACATAATACTCGCTGGGATAATGGGTTACAAGTGCACAAACGATGCAAAAGTCCTTTTTAGGGCCAAAAAACTTAAAATCTTCAACTTTTATTTGACATAAAATATAAAACGTCAGTAGTTATACAAGACTACTTTGCGCAATATATAATTCCAGAAGCTGGAAGCTCTAACAGCCACGACGGATCGGAGCTGGATCACAAACTGGTGTTTAATAAACTTTTATAGCTCCAATCAGTTACTGCTTACTGTTCATAATACGAGTATTAGATTTACCGATGTCAAGATTTGAAAGTTGCACTAGTCGCTACGTATAGCAGTGATAGATAAAAATTAACTACTTTTATTATTATAATAACAACTAGACGATACCCGCCACTTCGTTGCGCCAAAATTAGCTTATCACGTGGGATAGTTTAAAACAGTGCTAGGGTATAATTGAAATACGAAAAACATCCTGGCTGTCGTTCTTTGCCCGAGACTTTTTAATTTCCAAAGGTTATCGAAAACAGTTTTTAGGGTTGCGTACCTGTAAAAACGGGATCATATTACTGAGACTTCGATGTCGGTCTGTCTGTCTGTCCCAAGAACGGTAATAGATAAAGAATTGAAATTTTTACAATAATATGTGTTTCTATTGCTGCTATAACAATTAATACTAAAATAAAAATAAATTGAATATTTAAAAGGGGCTCTCATACTATAACTTTTTTTAAGTTTCTTCTTTTTGATATAAGATGGCGTTGCAGTACGTTTAAATCGGCTATTCCTTGTTAAGGAGCTAAAATTATTTTACTTTCGAAACTCTGACTCCTCAATTTTTTGCTTTTTACGAAACCCTTTGTGCGCGAGTACAGATACACGCGAGAACAATGAAAAAAAAAACAGTGAACTGAAATTTATGGAAAATATGGCTTGCGTCCTGCCTTGTCTCAATGTATGTAACCTTTATACGAGTTGTTTTTGTGGAAAAACTTGTAACGGTCAGCTAAATGAGCTAATGATCCCGAATAAACAATATTCGATTCGCGACTCGTTAACCGCCATTTGCAAAACAACATGGCGCCCATATTAGCGCAAAATATAAAACAATACGATTGTGTGTTTGTCCGCGTGTGATAATGAAAGTGTTTTCGTGACTCATCGGAACGATGTTGTGATGTAGATATTGACAGTTTAAGGGAGCTCCTAACAAGCTCCTGACTTCTACTATACAGGCGTTGTTATTCGCTGCCATTTTTGGTAGTAAATGTCTATTGTTATGTGTCCCTTCTACAGTAGCAAAACCAAATGTAACACTCGACTTTGTTGAGGAAAAAAAATTAACACCTCTGTCATATGTAGATAGGTGACTATCAAGCATAAAGACACTTTAGCAACCTGACATCAATTCTTCTAGCTAGTGATGGTATACAGCCTCGATAGTGGACTAACCAACACAAAAATAATTTTTCACATTTTCATACACATTCAAACAAACTCTTTAGATTTATATTATTAGTTATTCGAGCTATTCCTGTATCCAGCTGTAGAGTAAAAGCTTTTCTACGGTAGCTGTGCTGATATCATGTTCCATCTGCGCCATACTCAAGCGACTGCCCAGTAATATCAGTCTATGAAGTATCTTAATTCTTAAGGAATTGCTTTACAATATCTAGCAGTAACCAATCGCTGGTAGGTCAGGTGACGAATCCATTACCATCACAAATACGCCGGGGTCAGGGGACAGAGGTCTGATCGAGTTACCTACCTGTTGCGACATTACCCCATTTACAACTAACACACTTGGTGCACCATCAGCACCAAGTGTTGTCATTTAGATTCCAACACTTGGTGTTGATGGTGGACCAGGAATAGGCTACATTGACGAAATACAGGAATATTCTCCGGTAAACTCACACACTCCACGAAAGTTCACGGCAGTTTTCTGTGAGGGTGTTTTGTTTCTCTGACAAAACAGTACTTTTGCTTGCCACATGTGCTGATCGATTCATTCGAGTTCCATAAATTAGTCTTGACGTGCTTGCAATCTTTTACATTATATATTTGAATAAGTAAAAAAGAAAAATGGGACCGCGGAGTACTGCACTAAAGAATATTTGTAATCTGGTTTAAAGGTGATAGTTAAAAGTGAGGTAATTTTGGAGTTATGGCCCTTAAAACACAGCAGGGCAGCTTCAAATTGACATAGGAATTGAGTCAGTTCATCCCAAAAATCTGTCAGTGTTCTATTTTTCCCTATTTCTACGATGGTCATGCTAGCAGGAGTCGCCGCCAGCCTTACAGCATATCAATTAGCACACCGTTAAACGTGTGACAATAATGGCGGAATCGTGTCAGTGCTGGTCGTCAGTCGGGAGTCATTAGTCATGATAATCACAGTCCACCGCGACAGGACACACCTTGTATTATATGCTAATGATGTTGAGCATGAAAACTGATGTACATTCATAATATATAGTCGGTAAATTGATCAACGAAGCCACAAAAGGTCAAAGATCACCGAAAAAAAACGTTCTTTATTTTGTTACAGTTTAGGTTTTGATACATCAGCATCACTAGAGTTTTTAAGAGAGGATACAGTTTTGCATATAATTTTTGGCCTTTCAAATTAAATTGTCTTATAAAATGAATACAAGACTGTTACAGGACTAATTAATACCATTATACAATACAAAAATGACATCAGAATAACAAATGTGGGCTTAGAAGCAGTAATAGAACACAAATCGACAAAAAAGTTGTCTGTTTGTACGCGCTAATCTCCGGAAGTACTGAACTGAACTTCTTTAATAGCTATTAAGTGTAGACAGCACATATTTTACTATTATTACACTCCCGGGAATATGTACGGTTCCTGTGATATACAAATTTTCGCACAACAAAGTTGCGGGCAACAACTCTTTCACAAATGAAATAACTGAATGTTATTGTTATTTGTCAACTCTCTCATTCAATTCTCAACATTAACATCACACTGATTCTTCAGCAGTTGGACCGGCATCCTTAACATTATCAATAACAGTGTTACAAAGTCATAGATCGCTTCACTCAACCGACGAATCAGATTCCGGTTTTTTCCCTTGTTGATTCGACTGTTTACTCATTTCCAAAGCAACTTTCATAACCTCTATGCGAAAGTTTAGCTTCTGCTGAATCGAGAAACTCTTTGTTATCGGTAGAAGAGATAAACAGAATGCTACGTCGTCGTTCTTCAATAGACTGGAGTTCTCTCTATGCACTCCCATGATTTCTTTTTGAAAGCTATCGCTAACATTATTCGAAAGTTTCCTTTTTCGTAGCAGTCTTGGCTTATTTGGAGCTACCTCATCTATCACTGGCTCCTGATTAACAGGCTCGAGCTGTTTTTGAATTAGAGACTGCAGAGCAAACGGTTCCTGGATCATTTCTTGGACTTCGGATTGTGCGAGGGGTTCCTGGACTTGAGTTTCGTGTGCGAATGGGTCTTGGATAGAATTATTAGTATTCTCGGGTTCTTGAGGTTCCACCTTGACTTCTACAGTATCTGACGTGTTCTGTGAGTCCTCGTAGAGGCACTCCACGAAGTTTGGAGTAATTGTCTCATTGCTGGCGTCTGCTTCGCTCTGGCTCTGTTCGATCTTGTCCAGGAACCTAAGCTCCTCAGAGAACCCGTAGTGTTTCTTAACGATTCCTTTCTTTTGGAAGTTTTTTGAGCGTATGTATGCGTCTCTCGCTGTCTTCCACCGCTGCTGGATCATTTTACCTAAAAGAAAAATTGAGCATAATATAGCTTTGGATATATTATATTTATCTAAACATACAAAATAAGAGTGAAATTGGCCGGTGTGTACTTTTAATAGTTTTACAAAATAAACAACGAAGGGGTTTACGCGCTAAAGTTCGGATTTGCTGAACGGTTTTGAATGAAACTTTTCTTAATTATAGCTATAATAATGTCTGTAATAACATTATTTAATGCCAAATACGTATGAAATAATATACCATTTTTATTTGCTGGTTTAAAGAATAGTTACTGAAAGGGTAGTACCATATTATTCTATTCATACGTGTACAAACTAAAACTGATATTCGCTGATTACATGTCAAAAAAGCGATTTGAGTTCATTTGAGATAACAAAGACCTGTCTTATGGCCCGGTTTACGTTTAATTAAGTACAGTATAGTACAAAACGGTCAGCTTAAAATTAAGTAGTAAGTATTAAGTGACGTTCAAACGTAGGTGAGTTAAGTAATCATAAGTTGCTGGTTCGATAATAAGATAAGTCTCCATAAATTGCTCAATTACTGCCTACAAACTAATTAAATTTAATATTTTACGTAACTAAATATCTATTAAATTAATATTTTTGATAAATTTAATATTATAATGTAAATTGTACTAAACTCAGAGGTCTACACGCTGGTGAGTTAAGTTGGCGGGGTGCGGGAGACGCGAGAGGGGCACTTAACACATAACTTGCCAAATAGGATCGCGTTATATTCAAGCCTTAATTAACAACTTACAACTAAACTCGATTTAACCGTTCAAACGTCAAAAATAATTAAACTCGCCGATCGCGCAATTAAATCAAATGTCAATCGGCCTTAAGGTTTTTGTGTCTGTGTATGTGTGTGTGTGTGTGTGTACTAGGTGAGACACTACAAGATTTTCTTTTTAGGTTAGCAGTATGGGCGAAGCTACGACTGGAGAATTTAACGAGGACACAGAATATTTGATACGGCAGGATCAAGCAAAACAAATGAGGTGAATCATTTTATCTAATATAATATCCTCTATACACATGATAAAACAGTAAAATTGGCGTGTCTGAACAATTAATATTTTTACAAACTAATAAATGTGGGGGTCTTAGGAACAGGAATAGAACACGAATCGACAAAAAAAGTTGTTTGATTATCTGTTCGTACGCGCGTATCTCCTGAACGGATTTGAATAAATCTTTTTTAATTTAATATCTATTAAGTCTAGGCAACACATAGGATACATTTTATACCGGGGTGCGGTTTCCGTGACATACTTATTTTCGTGCAACGAAGTTGCAGGCATCAACAAGTTATTAAATTATTAAATAAATAAATAAAACTTCATTCTGTCATTTTGAACAAAACAACATAAAATCTAAATTACGGCGCCATAAAATGATAAGATGTACAGTTCCAGTGGCGTAACTACAAGGTGGCAAGCCGGCTAAATGCCACGGGCACCCAGCCGGAAGGTGCCCCCGATCAGCCTCCCTAGACAAGTGGCAAGCGATTATTTTGTACAATAACCGCTTGATGTGTTTTTGTATTCGATTGAGTGGATTGAGTGGAACGAAAACGAATTTGCCACGGGCCTCGAACGGTATAGCTACGCCACTGTACACATCCCTTCAAAATAAAATAACGGCACCAAGACAATCTCACACAAAACAACTAAAATTTAAAATCAAGTGTATTGAAAAATAAAACTTAACACAATGAGTTAAAGCTCACAATCATAAGTCTCGGAGCGACTAGGAGCGGAATAGCTCTTAAGCGCGGTTTTGCCGGTGCCACTTTTTAGACGGCAACTGTGAATCTTTATAATAATTGATCGAAGGCTCCATCGAAGATTCCTAAATCCGGCAGCTTATAGGTACAGCGTGACTTCTCAGTGGTTGTTTTCCTGTGGCGGAACAACTCTTCTCATCATCATCAAAATCTTTTTATTCAAAATAAGTACTTTAAGTGCATTTTCTGAACGTCGAGACTACGATGCCTACCACCGGTTCGGGAACTAACCCGGCGAGAAGAACCGGCGTAAGAAA
>JAOTAV010053521.1:0-15854 GCA_026546445.1 Cyclargus thomasi
AGTTAAGCTAACTTTGGTTAAAAGTTTTGACAAATTGTTAAATAAAATGACTACGCTCGTACTGGGTAGTTAACATTTTACTTTCCAAAAAGAGTGCTTTTATGACTAAAACAATGGACTTAAATATACTTATGTTATTTTTATGTTCGATGACTCGGAATGTTCTTCTGATTATTCAACTACCAAATGGTAATAGACACTATTAGTATTTTTTTACTTACGATCAAATAACCGGCACTAAGTCAGTCAACTTTAACTGCCTTATTCATAAACGTTAGTTAAGTTTTAAGCAATATTTTCAATAATATTTAACAAAAATTTAATAGCGTCTTGTTGATTTTATCGATTTTAGGCGACCCCTAGACCCACAATATCATTGACAATACATTTTATTGCTCAATATGATTGCAAGACGTGTGTTTCAATGTTCCTGGGTCGTGGATGTATATTAAATATAATAAAAATCTTTAACATGTGTAAAATATAAATGTATTAAATATATTTCCGTTGTCTGGTACCTGTCCAAGTCCCTCGGGTACATAGCACGGGGCCAGACTGACGTGGTGTGGAGCGTCTATAGATATTATTATTATTATAACCATTCCTAGTAAACATGTTCGAACAAAACGTAGTTGCAACTTATCTTTAATCATTGAGCAATCCACAATTTTAATCCAACGATCTATTATATTGTATAATACGTGATATTGCTCAATAAAATTAATCATATAGAGGCCGCGTTACGATTGACAATTTTGATCTAGGTTAAGATATTATATAAAGGTTGGATCCTGTTGGCGCTATCAAGCATACGTATGGAAAACCATTTTTGGATTTTTTTCCATTTGTCTTATAGTATCACCAACAGATGCCACTACGTGTCATAATTTCGTTGTATATACAGAATTTCGAAAAATTATACATTTTCCAAAAAAAAAAAAATAATTGAAAACAATAAATCTTGTAAAAATAAGATATTGCTAGTGACAAAAAATTGTTTTTTTGTCATCTAACTCTCACAACATTTGTTTTCTACCAAGATGTTGTGTCAAAAATGTTCCTTTATGAATAACGAATTTTTAAATATTGCTTGAAACCTAATTACTTGATTAGTTAAGCAATGCTTAAGTTACTTGGCAAAGTTTTTATGAACAAGGCAGTTAGTTGTATCTATTGAGATAAACTGTAGTTGATTTTTTCGTGCCTTATGCACACGCCGTTACGAATATGACATAACCAAAATGCTCGGTGCGAGCTCATTACTGGAAGGGTTGACTCCCGCCTCCCGGGGGTTGTTTTGTACCGTCTGAAGTGCAGGGGTTAAGTCTATAGCCTCCTACTAATTTAATTTTTTTTGTTCACCAAGAAGTTTTCATTCGAAGTTGTGAATGCGCATCCTGAATTCAAAGTTTGCTTTAACTTTTCTCGAGTATTAAGCCGAGAGCTGGTAGCAAGTTTTGAGTAGGTATTAGAGGCATGCTGAAACCTTGTAATGTATCTCTCCTATTACACCCCAATACGGAACTGCAGAAATGGCTGGTGAGAAGCGGAGTTAAATAAAACTAAAATTAAAAAAGAAAATTTCCAAAACTATACATTGGAACCAGATTGTGCAGTCATGAAAAATCCTGTATTAAAATTTAAAGTTACAGATACATTTTTTATAAGTCACAAGCAAATTTCGCAAACTATTTTTGTACGCGCCTGGCAATATTAAAATCCTCACTAGATCTGGATTATATATTTTTTTAATTCTTTAAATATTCAACACGCCACACATAAAAAATACATATTGCCTGAAATATAGTTTTGGAATAAACTTTTTTTTTTCTTTAGGTAGCTATAGTTTAGGCCCCGATTCTCACTCTGGTGACAGGTCAGACAGGTCTGGTCAGGTGTCCTATGGGGGTGTAATGGAGAGAGTTATATGACATGGTTTGAGCTTGCCTTAAATACCTACTCAAAATTTACTATTAGCTCCCAGATTATATGACCAATGCGTTGTATGTTAAGTAGGTTTTTTTATCGTAACAATATCCTATTCGACTTTAAAGTTCATGTTCATGAAGCATACTTCGATATGCATTGCAAATTATTTGGACTGAAAGGTATGTAATGAAGGTAGGTAGGTTACTACTATGTTGAACGTACATCTATCAGAACCGAACGAGCCGAACGCAACGAACGAAACTTTTTTAAAATTCTTCTTCCTAGTAGTATCCTCATGACTGAGGGATGTGACTACCGAAATTTGCTTTGCGGGATCTCCACTTTTCTCTGTTTTGGGTCTGATGAAATGCCTCCTGGAACGAGCAATCAGCAGCCTTGACTATCTCGTCCGACCATCGTGTAGCCTCTCTCTGCCTCTGCATTTTCTCCCCTCTACTTGCCCAGCCAGTATGAGACTATCAGGCTTCCGGCGGGCTATATGGCCAAAAAGGTGAGTTTTTAGAATTAGAATTCGATATATAAAATGTCATGCAAACTATGAGGCGTAAGTCGCGGACGTTTTGTTTGGGCTGTCAGCCGCGTCTGATGTCAGTCGCGGACGTTTTTGTATGGGCTGACAGCCGCGGCCGCGAGTTGCGACTGATTGTTTACAGCTTTACCCGCGACGAATCGTCCGAATCGTCCGAATCGTTCGCTGCCAAAAATCAAAGAGGCTTCGATTCGTCCGGTTTTGGTAGACTCACCATTAGCGTAAAACACTCAATTGGCTTTCTGATACCTATTTTGAAAGTTCAAATTTTAATTCAGAATAATTTGAGATGTTCAAATTCAAGTAGATCAATGTCAATATAGGAACAACCATGTTCATATATTTTGAAGACTGAAGTGGAAGAAGCGGATAACTAACATTTTGCAACGTTCAAGTATATACTATTTTTTTTTATAAAATTTTTGACAAATCTTATTCTTTTTTATGATATTTAGGGGGCAGGCGAGCAGGCGGATTATGTGATGTAAAGAAACTGCCGTCGCCCATAGACATTCGCGACATCCGAACGGTAGCAAGTGCGTTGCCGGCCTTTATGAGGGAATAAGGAATGGGAATAGGCATAGGGGAAGTTCACTCACTCACTTACTCACTGAACGAAATACATCACAGCGCCGTTTCACGCCAGTTGTCTGTGAGGCCGTGGTTACCACTCCGATCGAGCCGGCCCATTCGTGCCGTAGCTCTTCCACGTCATGTCATCAATTTGAAGTCTATAGAAAATTACATTCTTCTTTATTAGTTATTTTTAAATTTCGAATTTCTCCAGGTGGGTTCAATTACGCTTAATTCTCAACCTAGTGTGCGCTAACACCTTACATGAATGACGTCATTATGTAAACCATATTGATGTATTAGCGGTGCGCTAATCCCCCTCCCCCCTCTTCCCCCCTACCCGGTGAAATTTCCCTCGGGAAGGATGAGTTATAGCACTTTTTATAACGACTGCACCTGCACTTGGTCTAGTGAATGGTAAGCTAATCCACAGATGAGTTATTATGCCGCTTTTTATGACTGTACCTAAGTTAGAATTTTGTAGTGTTACGTGAAAAGTTTTATGATGTTTAGGGGGCAAGCGAGCGGTTACCTGATGGAAAGCAACTGCCGTCGCCCATGAACACTCGTGCCCTTTATGAGGGAATAGGGAATGGGAATAGGGATAGTGGGATTAGGGAAGTCGGGTCACCGGTAAACTCACTCACTGAAGGAAACACAGCACAAAGCCGTTTCATGCCAGTTTTCTATAAGGCCGTGGTAGATAATTTGAGTCCCGGGGAACGACAAAGGATAATGTAGGATCCTTGAAGAACGTATGGTTTCCTCACAATAAATGAATTTTGGCGCGACGGAGTTGAGGGCATCATTTACTTTTAAAATATACATAAAACACATCCGAGTTACATATTACAGCTTAATAGCTGTAGGGAAGCCCCTAGACGATCAATTTTATTGTGCAATATTACATATTGTACAATTTAAATCATTGTTGCGGCGACCTCTACATGATCAATATTATTGAGTAATATCACGTATTGTACAATATAATTAATCGTTTAGGGTTAATATTGAGGATTGCTCAATGACTGAAAGAAAGTTTTAAAGAGTTTAGTTTTTATTGCGCCATATTGTTATATTGCATCGTGTGGGGTCAGTATTGCGCAATGTTTTTTAGTCTACACTCAGTTACAGCTACGTTTTGGTCTAACATGTTAACTATAAACGGTGCATACGCGATTAATATCGAAATTCGACTGAACGTATATTTAGTGATATATTGATGGTTTGGATCCAAAGTGTCTCTCAATCATATTGAACAATAAAATGTATTTGTCAGTGTTTCATATTGTTAGTCTAGAGGCCTCCTATGAGTACCAAACAGCTCATTCGTGCCGTTAACAGGCTTCCAAGCACTAACGTTCATTTCAAGCGGAAAAATCGCGTAATTTTCACACGCTTATGAAAAAATATGAAAAAGGGAGGCAATTTCATAAAACAGGTTAATTATACAATGTCTTCAAAGACAATCTCGAGAGCGAGAGAGGGATAGTATTGTCTACAAGCGGGAAAGAGATGGGTAGGCTTTTTTTAATTAACTGCCAGCAATTAGCAAATTCCCTTCAGTAATTAACGGTAATTTAAATTTACTTTTACAAGGGCCTAATTGGAAAAAATGTTGATTACCCTATAGGGTCATAACTTCGCTATTAGGAGAATGTTTAAATCCTATTTAATGGTAAAGGCCAACAAGCTTACGAATCGCCTGATGTGAAGTGATTTGGTTTTTCTGTACTCATGTTAAATTTTTCTAAGTTTTTATTTTTCAAACTAGATGTTGCCCGCGACTACGTCCGCGTGAAACTTTATAAATCATCTCGTTTTTACAACATTTTTTGATTACTCGTCTCCTATTGGTCGTTGCATGATATTATATAGCCCATAGTCTTCCTCGATAAAATATTGACTAACACAAAAATTATTTTTCAATTCCGTAGTTAGATTAGCGCGTACAAACAAACTCTTCAAGTTTATATTATTAGTGCAGATTTGGGGGCTAAAGAGCAACGCAGGAGCAACTAATTGCTTCGGTGGAGCTGACCCATTTGTGTCGAATCATGACTCTTCTGCGTCCAAAATTTTCCTTTACTTGAGATTCTGTGAGATTTCGCTCATGACGTACTAGCTCGGACAGTCTAAATACATCTTTATGTGTAAAATTGTTGTGTGCGTGTGTTTGTCATTGTGGCGGTACCCACAATGAGCGCAATAATCCTGCATCGCGCTATCGAAGTTTTCTAAACACGGCGGTATATATACGACAGCTGATATGTCTCACGTGGGCTTCGGCCTGACCGAGTCTCTCTCATCATCATCTCATCTCAGACATCTCTCTCGGTCGGATGATCTTCCTTTGGCCACCACGTTCATTACCACAGTCATTTAACTCTTCCCAAACGAATTGACCGATTTTGATAAAAATTATATTGTGTGAATCTAAACCATACTCAAATCGTTTAGATTCACAAATTAGCACGACAGGAAATAAATTTCAACACAAAAATTATTAATACACCAAGAACTGAGGGCGTCATTTTAAAAATGCATCATTAAATACGAGTGGTTGTAATGCGACCCCAAGCTACCCCAAACAATAAGTCTAGCCCGCCCATTATACTGCAGGGGGTCTCCCAGACCCAGGTAATTAGATAAGACCCCTCGTGTATGACAAATGTGTCGTATAATAACTTTTAGTACCGTTCAAATAATTTGACTGGTGGATTCTTTGGGTTCCGTACGGGTAAAAACGCGACCCTATTATTAAGACATGTCTATGTCTGCCCGTCCATCTGTTGTTACTGATGTGTATGTGCAACAAATAGTAAAATAAAATAATATAAATCTGTATGTCCGAGTTTAGTGTTCGCGCTTTATCTCTGTCTGAGATCCAGGTAATTAGATGAGACCCTTCGTGTGTGACAAATATGTCGTATATAATGTACTACCTTCTAATATCGTTCGAATAATTTAACTGATGAAAAAATTTTTGGTGACATTTTAATATGTGCCGATTCTGTGTGTGAAAGTTAGTTCTTTTCGCCTAGAACATTATAGTTTTTGGAAAATGTATGTTTCGTATCGTATAATTGAAAGATAGTAGACAACTTCATTGGTCGCGATTTATCCAATCGTTAAAAATTGTTGGATTGGAGCACTTGACACGACCATATAAGGTTTGGATGTTTTTTAACGATTTTTTAAAATAATAGTTCCCCCGTACAATATACAGGCCAATTTTCACATTTATTTAAACTTTTTACGTGTTCTGTTTTTAAATACATTTACGTGATTTTACAATTTAATTTTACTCTAAATTCACATTTTTAGAACCATTTTACATATTGTCACTTATATCATTATTAATAGTTACTTTTACATACGCGATTGATATAGTAGCCGCTTTTAAAAGGCGTATATGTCTTGTTTACACATATTAAGTAGATAAGTAGGTAACTAAATTTTAACTACACTTTATGTCATTTGACTTGCCACTAAATTTTGTTTTTACATGAAATACACAAAATTCAGTTACCTACTTATCTACTTAATACGTGTAAACCAGACATAATACGTGTAAACCAGACATTATATTGCACTGCTAAGTAGCAAGAAGAGTCCAACGAAAGACGTGAAGATTGAAACAAATAATACATCTTAGTTTACAATGGCTAATAGATAGCCAAAAATAAGCTACAGCGAACAGCGGCTGACCTTAATCGAATCCTGCTAATAAAGCTTCTGTTCACAGTGCGACTCATAAGCCTGGTCGAACGTCCTGTTAGACGGGCAATTATAAATCACTTTTAAAAAAGGATTTTATTTTTACACAATTAGAAATATACCACAATACTTCAGAATTAGAATTTAGGCCAAAATACTTTTGTATATAGCCAGGCAAATGCCGCGCGCGGATATTGAAAGATAGGAACTGAGGTCAGGGCCAGAATGCAGGGATTATATATGTTAATAAAAGGGCAGTGCTAGGTACTATCATATATGATGGTTGGATGGTACCTTTGGTTCGCACTCGAGAGGGTGCAGGTTCGAGCCCCGGTGGAGGCGTGTACTCATATATACTCATTACCGTGGGAGAGCCATGCTTCGGCACGAATGGGCCGGCTCGACCGGAGACCCGAGACCAGGGCCTCACAGAAACTGGCGCGAAACGGCGTTATGCTATGTTTCGTTCAGTGAGCGAGTTAACAGATGGCCCAACTTCCCTAATTCACCTATCCTTATTTCATTCCATATTCCAATTTATTTGTTGGATGGTGATGAGTAAATTTAATGGTGATGGATACGATGGGATTGACGTGTCTTATTGACAAAAGCCCCAAAAAAATAGATAATAAAAAAAATCACACTTTACTGAGTTTTGTCGAAATGTTGATATTACGAGAAGAGTCTTTTTTGGATGCTAGTATAACGACACGAGAAATTTGTCTGTGGGGATTGAAAGAGGAGAGAATCGCATCAGGACACGTGACTTCAACGATAATTAGTATAAAAATACCAGCCAAGTGCGAGTAACAATCGCGCTCGAAGGGTTCCGTGCTGTATTGGAGCAAACATAGATAAAAAAATGTGTTTTTGTTAATTAGAGTACAATTGAATTATTAATTTTGGTTCAATTTTATTACTGTATTAGTAAAGTATAAATACTATTAAGTATATTGTAAAAAATTCAAGTACCTACCTGTTACCATTATTGAACTCGAGCAAAAAAAAAATTACATTAATTGCATGAGAGCCCTCCTTTTTTATTTAATTTATTTTGGTTTTAGTATTTATTGTTATAAAGGCAATAGAATTCCGTAACTTGTGAAAATTTCAAGTCCCCTGCTTTTACCGTTCTTGAGTTACAGCGTGGAGATTGACAGACGGAACGACGGACAGAAGATCTTAGGTAATAGGGTTCCGTTTTTATTCTTTAGGTTTAAAACCCTATAATGGTTTAGGTTACTTTCCCTCCTAGGCTTGCTCTAGTATCTTTTTTTTTCTTGGTAATTTTTCAACTGTGTGGCGTAGTCACTTCTGCTGTTCGTTTAAACTTTAAGTCTTTAATAAGGGAATAGACAGTGGGGTTAGGGAAGTTGGGCCGCCGGTAAACTCATTCGACGAAAAACAACGCAACGCCGATTCACGGCAGTTTTCTGTGTGACCATGGTATTTATTCGGTCGAGCCGGCCCGCCGGCTTTCGTGGCGAAGCACGGCATGCCGGGGCAAACTGAAGGTTTTTTGTGGTTCTTGCCTCAAGTCGCACTTCAACAGCCGCCTTAAATATACAGGTTGATAAATCGAGGCGGAGTTGTATCTACAGGGTGTTTCGTTTTGCACTCAACATGATGGATCGGGCGCACAGTCGCCAGTTAGTCAGACTAAGTCGTTTGTCACGGCGAGTACCGTCGGCAGAATAGTGGCTTCTCTAACGCCTTTTAAAGTTTAGGGATTCTTAATAAAAAAAAAAAAAAAGAAATTTAACTATTTATGCTAGGTAGTAACAATTATAGGGTAATTTGATAGCGTGTGGTTTCGACTTTATCTCAAATCTGATGATCAAATCAGAGTGTCAACTGCGAGTTTTTTTTCCCATTCGACACTCATATATGGGATTTGTACAGCGCCACCAAGCGATGATGACGGTCACATGAACAAATACCGTATAAATGCAAAACGCGTCGTTACGCATTACGGTCGAATGTAAAAAAAAAATTACAATTTAATTCAGTTAAGTACTTTTATGAGTTACAATTGGTAAATGAATCATATTATTTTCTATGATTAATCAGATAAAAATTAGGTGGCTGTAACAAAAGTAAGTAATAATACTTTAGTGTGTGTGTCCCTGACATAGAATTTACTGTGAAAATAGCAGCTCTAAAAGCGAGAAGCGTGTGTTTAGATACAGATAAAAAAAACAGCGCTGCTTCTTGCAGTCAGCTTTATAACCCTTCAAATGTCGCCGCCATTTTGCAAAAAATTGCGTATCTGTCAGGCTATTTCTGGGTAATTTTCGGGTCGACAGCTGCGCTTATTTTGACATGGCGCTCCTGGAGCGGTATTGACAGTCAAAGGGATAAGGGACATATAATATATACATATTCGGTGTAACTTGGAAATTCAATAGCCTTTTTTATCCTGTGAGCTTCTGAATGAAAATTCACGCCGAAGCTTGTATTTTTGTGGTGAATAAAGCAATTTTCCACTTTTATTTTGCTATCCGTACATCCTTACATTTGGCTTAATAATTACTACCCGGCAAAGTTGAGGAGACAGGAAAAATCACTTTTACAACAACAACAACGTAACTGATGTGTGCTTCTGTAATTAGTTGCATTTTGTAAATGTATTTTAGGTCTTACATCACATTGTAGCATTTGCTTATTGCATGCATTTGCTTAAAACAATGTTGAACACGCTTTTGTTAGATTATGGTCGTCGTGTATGATAGTATCTATGTATATATTAATACGCGAACGGAATAATTAGCACCCCTTTCTACGAAAGACGTGTAGACGTAAAAGCACGAAATTCCTCCCAGTTATATTTGATATAGAGGAGGAGCGTGAAAAATTAACATTATCATAAAGTATGGTTTAATTTTGCATATTTTGAATAAATAAAACGTGACACATAGTCATACACGAAATACTCTTTTGTTTATGGTTGAAATCAGTTTTTTTTTTAACAAAATTTAAAAGCCTGGTAACGAGACTTTTATGCCAAATTGAAGTCTGTGATTCAATTGACAGTAGATTATTATTATATAGTACACACATATTTTTAATTTTTTTAAAACATGTATGCTTAATCCAAATATTTGCAACCGTAATAATATGAGAGAGTAGAGTATGTTATTTTTTATAGCTCCTCTGTACAATGGATTTAAATATTCAATACTTATGGTAGAATTTCGACCACAGGGTGACCTCCAGCTCAAATAAATACTCTCTGATTATTTAAAGTCCTTCCACACGAGGAGGTACGGCATAGACATACAAAACTTAGGCAATAAGTTTCACTTGTCGTAAACAATTTACGACAATCGAACGGGTCGTCGTAAAAACTTGTAGTATTCGTATTTTTTCTATCAATAAAATACTTATTACCTAAATCATTGTCCGCCCCGTAACGGTATTATTTGATAGTACTTTTTAGCTCTTCTTTGTGGGTTATAAGGGTGGTCAGTTGTCATATATTTTTATGAGAGATTTTATGTTATGCATTACGGATTTGTGTTTTATAGATTCTGTGATTATGGCTGTAAAAATTTCATGCCGTGTATTCTGGACTGAGCTTGTCTTTCTATATATGGTCTATAAAAACTGTTTAAATATATATAAAATTAATTTAGAAAAATTAAAGTAATTTAAAAATGTTTGTGACAAAGCTTATAAGTTGTGATTCCGTATCTTTATGTTTTAAATTGTAATAATTTTATCTTCGGAATAAGATGGCATTAAAATCACGACGTTGAACATCATACCCGCATTACATTTCAAACTCTATTTAACGTTTAGAAATACTATTTGTCAGTTATTTGCTTTACTGGTACGGAAACCTTCGTAACACAAGTATACACTCACAAGTCACTCGCACTTGGCCGATTATTTATATTGTAACTCAATCACGATCGTGCTGCACTCAGACTGTTTGATACTAAATATTTAATAGAATTACCAAAATCCATAGCTTCAAGTTTAGTAAATTAAGATTTATAGCACTATTCCGCGAAATGAACCTCAACGTGCAAGTAAAAATGCGGGTTGAGAACCTCGACGCGCGTTTCGCCCCAACACCGGAATATTGCTAAAAATCTTAATTTACTAAACTTTATTCGATACTAGCTATTGGCCGTGGCTACGTCCGGGTGTAAATTTATA
Source organism: Cyclargus thomasi (assembly GCA_026546445.1). NCBI lineage: Eukaryota > Metazoa > Arthropoda > Insecta > Lepidoptera > Lycaenidae > Cyclargus > Cyclargus thomasi. The sequence goes on from JAOTAV010053521.1 coordinate 10,937, forward strand.
AACTATAAAGTTTTTACGATTCTTAGTCGGCTCCTATTGGTCGTAGCCTTCCCCAATAAATGAACTGAGCAAAAGAATTTTACAATTTCTGCCAGTAGTTCCTGAGCGCGCGTTCAAATAAACAAACTCCTTAGCTTTATATTATTAAGTACAGATTTAAGCAGTGATCTAAGACGCGTCGCTTCATTAAAAACGCGTTAAGTATTTAACTAAGACGCCATTCCACTGGTCGCGTATAACTCAGGGGTAAGTAGGTCCCACCGCGGGATAAATCAATTCTAAGATTTTAATTACGCCTATAAATATACCGTGGGAGGGGAACGCACCTCAGGGTTAGGCTTGGGACACATGGGCGAAGATAACGGTGTACTACCCTTGTAGAAGTTATCTGAGTTTTTAGCGAGAATCACACTCGATTACCTCTAGGAACTTTGGAAAGGGCCGCACGAAATACGATCCAAAGGTACCACATGCGAGCTGGGAGGACGATATAAGAAAAAGAAAGAAAAATTGCAGGGTCACAACGTGGTCTAAAAAATTTTTGGAAGAGACCTTTACCTGAGAGGGGTTCCTCAATAACAGAGAGAAATAAAACTGCGAATGTTAAATGTTTAGTTAGTTACATTTATATTAATACATACTTAAAAAAATGTTTTGTATGTAGAGGAAATAAAAGGATTTTATTTTTATTTTATTTTTATCTCTAGGAACTAACCAATGATCAAGTCTGCTAACTGGCCAGCAAAACTAGACACGATGAAAACTAGAAATGGCGCCACCTACAATGACAATGATAATAATCTCTAAATTAAAAGCTGTCGGATTTCGTTATGCTATGTTTATCTTTCTATGCCACTACTCTATATAACCATGGCCAGTGTTAGGTAGAGAGGTAGGAAATCAATTTCCTTGTTCCAATAATATTTTTAGCAACGTTACATAATATCGTCAAGTCTAAAGTCCAGTTAAAGTCAAGGTAAAACGTCGGTCAAAGCGTCAAGTCAGTCAATTTAGTAAAGTGGTAGACGCTTTACTAAAATTTCGAACGGAATTTTGGAGGGATACATAAAATAGCACGTTCCTTGAAGTTGTATCACTTGCTGTGAGCTTGTGCATGATACCGAATATTTAATAGTTGATATTATACCACTATAACGCATTAAAACAACACAAATTTAACGAAGAAATACAAAAGCACACCATCACTTTTTATTACTCGTGCCGCACGAGTCGTGCGGGGAAAGTGGTATCTTCGCGTATACTTTTGGGGTCGAAAAGACGTTAATTCCCCACTTCACAATTATCACACTGTGTGAGAAGTTTACTTGTCGCACTCAAATTGACATAAAATAAATCAAAACTCGTGTGATATATGTGAAGTGGGCAATGTTTTCGACTCCAAAACCAAAAGTATGCGCGAACTGCGAAGATACCACTTTCCCCGCATTTGTAATAAAATTGTATTTTATTTTATTAATTGCACAATATCCTATTTTCACATCCCGCCAAAGTGGCCACAAGTCACAACAAAGAGCCGCCTTAGTTATGACTGTTTAAGTCGGACACTCTGTCCTTTATAATATTCTACAACTACGATATTTTGCTTAAATAAAAAACCCGTTGTACTTATACTGGGCCTATTCAAATAAAGAAAAAATTATACTGTCACTTCTCAGTTGTCAATTATTGTCATGTTGACAAATAGTGTTTCTAACCTGTAAAAATACAAGTATTTAATCCAAGTAGCTTTTATTTATGAAGAAGTACGTAAAATACCAGGAAATATTAATATTGTGATGGATTAATTGTGCGATTTATAACGCGCCAAACTTTGTTCATTGGAAAATGGCGTATCTTCTTCGGCCTCTGATTCGTCCATATAACCTCCTCAATACAAGAAACTTCTCAAAAATCGTTATTACAGATGATGGATCTACCATAGTAGCATTACACAAGGAAGAAGAGTTTCCTTACGAATTCTCAAAGCCACTTCCTGAAGAAAGTAAGAAGGATAACTCTGTTCTAAGGATGACTGATCCTGATGAAGTAAAACGAGTCTTTAAAGACATGAAACCAGAAATAGCAAGGAAACAACTAGCTGCGCTCACTCTTACAACAACACATAGATGGTTTCCCAGAGCAAGAGATAAAAGGGCCAAGGAAAATGAAATGAATAGGCCCTATTTGTAATTGAGAATGTTATTTTGTAAGATCTAGCATTTAAAATTAAAAACTCAGATGAACATGGATTAACTAAAAATTGTAAAAAAAATGTTGTCTGATTTTACCAATAAATAGTTTTAGTATAACTGGATTTTTCATTACTTACTAAACAGAAGATTAACACAGCTGCTGCTCTGTCATGGTTATGCTGAATATTATATAGTGTAAATTTTTTTTTTGCCAGTTTGGCTTTTGCATAACCAATATTAATCCTCTTTTGGTGTGGTAAAATAATAACATCATTTATTCCATAAGTATGTTGGTAAAAAATGAAAAGAAATACTATGTTTATTATTTATTACTCTATTTTGATGTTCAACATTATTTCAATTATGTATTTCACACTTGGACACAATTGATTCCTATAATGATTGCTGATTAAAACAGTGCTTTGCAATTTAAGTCACAAATAATGTAACAATTTTAAAACATTATCTATAAAATAATATTTATCACAGTTACAATCCTACTTAAAAATGAAATGATTGCACTTGCCATAAAGTTTTGAAGATATATTTTTGTCTAGCATAGCTACATAAGGCATTTTCAATCATGTTAATTCCACACATTTGCTTTATAAATATAAACAACCATAAAATATCTATTACATCTAAGATAAATTATAATAGTCAAAATAATATTGCTTCAACAGTTTTACCACAATAGACATAAAAATACTAAGTTGAAGCTATTTGCAAATGAAATATGCATTCAATTTTCTATAATATGCATTAAGCATGAAACAAATTTTATTATATGATATTTTGTTGTACTTCACTTGCTTACATGTAAGTTTAGTTATTGGTTTTCAACATCTTTCATACTACATTTAAAATACTGTTTAATCTTATAACATTACACTACTTTAATAGTTACCTAAAAGCACTTTAGATTGGATCTGAAGTTAAATATAGGCATTAAGAATACTCTTAATAGTTATATAAAAATAGTTAATTACCTACATCAAAATATAAATTGCTCTTTAAGGGTTCCTTTAAACCAACCTTTATTAGCTATGTTAAAAAAACTATACTTTGAAAAATACATGAAATAACAATGTTTGTACACATGTCAGAGTTGAGAGTAGTAAGAATAGTAAAATATTATGAACAATTATAAATAAATACTTTTTTAATAAAAAATTTTGTTTTAACACAAGTTAAAAAGACTTATCAACAAAATGGACGCACGAAAGTGAGTTTACAGTTGAAGGTTGTTCATTGAATTTAAAAATAAAATCAAAAGCACTGCCACTAGCCAAATATTAATAGGACTTGGCAGCAACTACGATCATAAGTGGTTCACTCGTGAACTAGTTAAAAGTACTTTTATTTAATTCATGACTATAAACAGATTTATTGACTAGTGCCGTGCCTTTAAATATGAAAATAACAAAATATATGTTTTCGTTCTTTTTTGGTTACTGTTGTAAGTCGTAACACAAAGGTTAAATTATTAAAAAAACAGAGTATTTATTCTTTTAACCTACAAAAATAAATATTAAAGCTACATAATTCTTCATAAAAATATCTTTGGCAATTGTTACACATTTTGAAAGACTAATTAGCTAGTAACATAAAATATTCCTTTGACTTCAAAGCGTAAGGCTAGAGTTGTACTATAGTTATTTTAAAAATAAAATCAACATTTCGTAACCTTAGACCAGATAAAAAACTCTTGATCTGAGTTTAGAGGATACAAATTATTTTATTTCTCTATTGTGTAAACAAGATTTCTTATTTTAAAATACTACAGCTTTTGGAATTGTCAATATATTTAGACAACATAATTAAGATATATAAATTTAAAATAAAATAGTACGGGAGTAATATTTTGATTTCTTAAAATATAAAATATATTTTCATAATTCGATTTGTCATCTATTTATCACATATTACTTGTATATTAAAATGTAACTAGAATAAATATGTTCTTATTATAAAATATAGATTCGAAAGTCAACAAGAGTTCCATTACTCGGTTGGTCCAAGGCTAATAACGGCTGGTGTAAGCTCGGTCGAGGCTCCTCGCTCGGACGTTCGTGTTTTGGTTGTCGAGTGACAGTCTGAGTAATGGAGGGAAGGGGCTCCTATGTCAGCGGGCCCTACAGACCCTGAGTTCCCTGTCCAGATCCTGGAGCTGGCGAATGAAGCCCTCGTTGGGGTGGATGTCACGTCGAGAGCGCACCAGCGCCATGGCCTCGGGAAAGGTCATGCCTCGCTTGATCATCAGAAACGCGAGGGCGCAGGTTGCCGACCTCGAAACTCCCATCATGCAGTGGACTAACACGCGACCTGTGAGATGTTATGAATCCATTAATGTTTATACCTTAATGGAACCAACATTAAACCAGTGTTAGAGGTTGTGCCAATACTTGAGATTACTCGGCACAAGTAGAGGCCGTAATAGAAACAGAAGAAAATTGTGGAAGGTAAACATAATATTTTAATGTCATTGGTTTGATCATACTGCACCAATGTACCTATTAACTTTTCTTCTAATATCGAATCCCCAATCCCCGTGTAGTGCCATGCACCATGCCCCCATTAAAATACTCAGAAAATCAAACATTGCTTCCAGTGGCGTAACTATACCGTTCGAGGCCCGTGGCAAATTTCTTTTCCTTCCACTATGTCAATCCAATACAAAAACACGTCAAGCGATTATTGTAAAAAATAATCGCTTGCCACTTGTC
>JAOTAV010053532.1:0-12047 GCA_026546445.1 Cyclargus thomasi
TCTATTTTTTTTCTAGCGAAGATCGTTCATGTCGTCACCGTCATTACATGTGTAGAGGAAAATAAAACCTGTTACCTATGTCATACAGTGGCATTTTGTCCGGCCGAAACAATTTCGTTCTCGGTTGACCGCCCGCAACTCCGTTGCGCCAAAATAAGTTTAGTATCCCTTATACCAATGGAATGAGATGTTTAATTGCAGTAAAAACTAGCCTACGTTCTTCTCCAGCCACCCAACTAACTTTACACAAAAATCACGTCATAGAGTTGCTCCGTTACGACGTGAAGAGAAGACAAACAAACACACTTTCCCATTTATAACATTAGTATGGAGTGTTTGTCATTAAATTCCATCTGAACGACTGGATTTTTTTTTATTTTTTGTGTGTGTTTGAATTGATTTGAGAATGGTTTAGATTCACAAAACGTGTCCAGCAGGACAACGTCTGTTAATTCAGTCATGTGCACCAGCAAACTGATAAAGCCTCTGAGCTTCAACTAACACACAGTTTGGCTGATACCGACTTCATTTGTGTGAAGATTGAGTAGAGAAATTATTGAATTTTAGAAGAATTTCGCAAAGATCGGTTTTATAGATGACTAGCTATGTCCCACGGTGCTACCTGCGTTCAAAGTATGTCATGTGTTAATCCAAAATATCAGCTGGCTCTATGAAAATTTATCGCTATCGGTCTAGCCGTTTAAGCGTGAAGAAGTAAAATCACACTCAGAAACTCACAAACTACTTTCCTATTTACATATAATACTAGCTGACCCGGCGAACTTTGTTCCGCCTTAATGGCAATAAATAAGCAGATTAATATTGATTTTTTACAAATATCAAATTGTCATCCAAAGGTGATTACATAGCTGTCATTTTACGTCAGTTACATAGCTGTCATTTTACGTCAATTACATCGCTGTCATTTGCGTTTTGTTATTCCAAGTCTGATTCTTTTTTGTTATACCACGTTTTATAGTGACTGACGTTTCATGTCAAGTCATACGGGAACGCTGTCGATCGGGATAAAAAGTATCCTATGTCCGTCTCCTGGCTCTAAGCTTTCAGCCAAATCTGTTCCGCCGTTCTTGAGTTATAAGTAGTGTAACTAACATGACTTTCTTTTATATATATAGAAGTTTAGACAAGAATAATTTTGTTTTTTGTGACTTGGAGTCGGTTTTAAGCCTTTTGTTTAAAATTAATAATAATTCTCTCCACGTCTATCAGTCGCCTAGCTCTGTGTGTATTTCAGTAGGGAACTTCCACACACTTAACCAATATATAGTTTATTATACCTTCGAATCAATTTCCTGCCAATACGAACAGCCAACTTTATTAATCGTTTTCTTTTGAAAGGAAAACAGAATTTGGGGTGAAAATTCAAAGCGATGGCATATTATGTTATTATGATGTTATATGGGAATAATATATCCTGCACCTATAGAGGAACTATGGAAGCTTTTCATAATAACCTCTTTACTTATAAAGATATTTATACAGTATATTATATAACTTAGCCCTAAAGGACCATCCATAAAGTATCTCACACTAATTTCACGATTTCTTTGACCCCTCCCCCCATGACACAGGTACAGTCACATTTCTGAACCTTGTTTGCGGCTGTCTATTGTAATGTCACAAATTCGCAATTTTACATCTAAAAATCGAAACCACCCCAGTATTTCAAATTTGGACATTAAATTTATAACATTTGTAACGTGATGTCACAAAACTAAGGAAACCCCTACCCCCTGTCACACCATGTCACACTTCGTCTACCCCCTCCCTTTACGTGTGACGTATGGATTGACGTTTGATTATGGATGGTCCCTAACTAAGATGGTATCCTAATTAAGGCTTACAGGTTTCCTTTTCTGGCGAATTGAAAATGTCACAGCGAATCTTGAATAGTTTAAATACACTAAATAAATATTTTTATTAGTATGGGGTGAGCGTCAGTTATGAAAATGTAAAACTAAACCCGAAAAAATTTAAAAAGGTTTTATTTAAAATATAACAATAAAATTAAAACTTATCCTATTTGTAACATAAATATATTCTTATTTACATTTGTCATTTTCAAATAAATAAAATTTTTAAGGATTGATTCACAGCATACTCTAACTTCGTTGCGCTAAGCGTGTGCCCGCGACGGGTGGCCGCGCGATGGATGACCCGCCTAACGCAGCGCTCCTCTAATAATAACATGAAACAAACACAGCACGCGGATACCAGTCGCGGGTACACGCTTAACGCAACGACGGGCTTTCAAGCTCTAGGATTTGTATCAAACACATTAAATACCTGTCAGATGATCTGGCAGATATTTCTGATCGGGCACATAGAATACGAAGGAGTTTACTGCCTTATCAGACACTAGTGGAACAGAATTTATTACTCTATCTGCCACATGTGCTGCGGATAGCCTACTCGGTATGATCAGTAGGTGATAAAAGAAACCCCTGATCTTGTATTGGTCTTGATGTACCATGTTGTTTGAAATGCATCTGGCATACAACTTGGTAGGGTTATGAACTGATCTAAACTAACATTGACTTAATTTTATAACCCGGCCAAACAACTTAGGGTCACCATCTGTCTGATACATTTTTTAAAATAAATTAAAAGCAAATGAGCAAACGGGTTACCTGATGACCACTGCCATCGCCCATGAACTTAAATAATAGGGATCAGAGCTAACTCTCTGACCCCTATTCTCCAAGTGCCATGATAACCTCAGTCGGCGAACGTTGTTTCACGCAGGTGTTTGAGAGACCCTGGTATAACTCCTGTCGAGCCGCCCTAGTCGTGCCGAAGCATGGCTATCTCACGACTGTAATTGAAAGTTAACGACTACAGTAAGGCCCGGTTTATGGGTGGCAGCGTCCTAGGAAGCCAGCGATTTCAAAGTTACGTGGGGCAGCAGAATAAAGTGCCCTGCATTCAAAATAAATGCAAATCCTTAACTGACTACAGTCTAGAACATTCTATGTGGTCCTCGTTGTAAGAGGGATATCGAAGGTCGAGTCCGCATAGTCGGGTAGAGAGGTAGTCGTTAGCTTGGACACTCATCGCCTCATCAAAGTGAGTCACCCAGCCGCCTGCTTCACCTGGAAAAAAAGGAGAAACTTCTTTAAATGAATAAAGGAGGGACAGAGAGACGGATGAAATTACTGCAAAGTTGTAAAGTGCAGAAAACTAATAACGGGGTCACAGCGGGACCGCCCGAGTACGAGAGTGTAAACGGCTGCACTCGCCTTACTACAAGAGTCTCGCCCGAGAGTGTACAGCTGTTATAATAGTCTTTAAATCGCGTGTTTATCCAACACTGACCGCTACCGTTCACAGACTAATAAAAGATACTGTTACCATAGTGACAAACTGGTGGTATCAACCAATACGTCCGTAGGTACGTGTACATCTTCGAGCTTCGAGCGAATCGAGTTTTACTAACCTTTCCTGATAAACTGTATGTTGTTATTGCCGTCGGTGGTGTTGTTGACGTTCTTGTTCTTCCTCAGGCTGTCGAAGCTGAGGTGTTCTGCCAGCGTGTTAATCTGCGCGTCCAGGTAGTTGCGGCCGAGGAAGTGGCAGGTGCCGTGAATGACCTTGCGCAGATCCTGGAAGAGTGGTCTGTTAGGTGGTCGTTGAATAGGGGTTCGTCGTTTTTTTACCCGGCTGCGTTAGAAGGAGGTTCCTGCAGTCGAGTTTTTTGTTTTTGGACATTTAGCTTGTTTTTATAGAAATAGAGGTGCTCTGGTCCACCAATACTCTCACAAAAGTATCTCCTGTGTCGCCAGGATCTACCCTGAACTTTAGAACATGCTAAAGTAATGTAGATAAGATAGACTAGACTAGAGAGTAGCTTTTCTGGAGGGTTTGTTAGGGCAGACATTGCATCTGTTCAGATGTGGGTAGATCATTATATACATACACACATGGGTGGTGCCTACAGATTTGCCCTAGTTTGAGGGGCGTCCACAAATAGACGTTCTTTGGGAAAAATATTTTCATGCATGCATAGAACAAACCATAGATGGCACAGAATTAAAAAATATATATACATTTTAATTTTTTTTTTCTTCTCTATGATCCATGGTCTGCTTTAAACTCCAAAGAAAGCCACCACTAGAACGAGCGACCTGACTGCAATGTATCCTACAATACATGCTCCCTTACAATATTCCAGTAGTATTCCAACGTTGAAGAGGATAACTGGGTTGGAAACAATAATTAAATACAGGCCATTACAAAACTGAAAATCCTAGTATAGAAAAATCACCTTTATCATGTCTTCGTAGAAGATAAAATGTAAGTTCTTGTTATGCCGCTGTAACCACGCTTCATTGTTGTGAGCGACCACCGGCGTCCAAGGCACTAGAATTGGGGAAAATTAATGATTTTTAATTTTATATTTAAAAATAAATCAGTCTGTTATATAACGATATGTCGGGTTTTCTTTCCTGAAGATACAACTCCAGAACGCGCCAATCAATTTTCACGGTTTTGCATTCGTTGGAAAAGTCTCGGGCTCCATGAAGTTTGTAGCAAAAAAAACAGGAAATTTTCACGGAAGTTACCACGCTGACTGAGTCGCGGGTGACAGCTAGTCGTTACTAAAAAACGATGTAGTCTAATTCGTTTCATGATAAAATTAAAAAGAACAAAGTTATAAGCCTTTTAAGTAGTCAGATAGAGGGATCCGATATTGACTGTCATGTCAATATCTATACGCTGCAGACTACCACCTTTAAACGTTTTGTGAGAAAAAGATGGATAGAAAACTTAAATCGCTAATATCCTACTCATTTCTCAAAGTTTTCTGTCATTCTGTATATCTTTTAGTACACTATCATTTTTGTGTCAACTAAATTTTGTTTTATATACGCATATTCCCTATTGGGAAAGTGTGTATGTTTTTTATTTCATAGACCACTTTTGGTCATGGAAACACATCATTTCCACATTTTTACCATTTTTTTTAAATTTGACAGTCACTGAGACAGAAAAAAACATCGATCAATAAAGCAACTCACTCAAATCCCTTTTGAAAACATTCCAGAAGGTCTTGAACGAAGCTCGATACAGGGTTTTTGTCACCATCTTGTGCAGGTAGTAGTACGAAACTGCTATGTCTCTCGGATCCCGCGCCACGTAGATCACCTTGGCTTTATCCAGGAGGTCTGGAGGTAGGAGGGAGAGGGGGAGATGTGTCTTGATGAACCTGGGGGACGGAGCTTTGTCTATGGACTCCCAGCTCTGGACTCTGACAGCTTTGTGCAGACCCTGGAAGCTGGCGAGGTTCATGAAGTCCGCTTTGATCAGATCCACTGCGATTTCGGGGATCATTGAAGAGATCCTGCAAGGATTTAAAAGGCCTTATAGGTCAGCTTACTAAATAAACTTGCTCATCTAAGTATCTATCTAACTGTACCATGGCGGAAATTGAAGCTGGCTGAATATGACTTATGTAAGTTACCTACAACCATAGACAAATTATTTCTCTATGCTACAACGTATGACAGACCTATAACAGCCTATTTAAAGCAATAACTACTTTACTGTTTTGCCGAAGAAGAGATTTCGTCGTTCAAGTTCTAACACCACACGAGTCACTTTTTGGCTATTTAGTCATTTTGATACCGATTACCAGAAAATCGGAAAACGCGTCGTTTAAGTTAATCAGGAATTGTTAGAACGTGTCAGCTAACAAAAACTTGTACATTTTTTTTAAATAGTAAAATCTTATTAGTATGGCGATCTATACAAAAGTCAATCAATTGTTTCGCTCTCCTATAAAGTTGCCACTTTTGACTCACGTGGTGTTAGAACTTCGTAGTTGCGATGTGACCCGCCAGCGGCAAAAACAAATAAAATGCCACTTTATGACATAAGCAACAGCTTTCTCTTTATAATTACATTGGTCTAGCTGTCCATTACACTGCTGCGTTGTAGTGGCCTAGAGCAAAGTGAACTCAATAGCTTATTTTACAGTGGCATTCGATTTGAGTTATTGTGTGTCGCAGCCGCTGGCAGCGAGGATCGGAATTTTAACTTTAAATACAACAAAATGCTTGTCTTGTAAGCCACACAAATCCGTCCATAGCATTTGCAAAACTACAACTATACTTACATAAAGTTGACAAGTGGTTAGAAAAGTGGAGAATTTACCCAAATGTCACTAAATCAGTTCAAATAACCTTTACACTCCGCAGAGAGGAATGCCCCCCTATCTCTCTGCGAGGTGCCCAGTTACCAACTGAAAAATGTGTTAAATACCTTGGACTACACTTGGATAGAAGGCTAACATGGGCAAAACATGTTCAAACGAAAAGAAGAGAAGCAGATCTACAGTATAAAAGATTATACTGGCTGATTGGAAGAAACTCACTATAGAATTTAAATAACAAAATCCTTGTCTACTAATGCATAATAAAACCTATATGGGTTTATCGAATTCGGCTCTGGGGATCAGCTAGTAATTCCAACTTCGAAATCCTGCAAAGACTACAAAAAAAAATCCTAAGATCAATCTCCAACTCGCCCTGGTTTGCTAGAATCAATAATATACATCACTATCAAGAAATGCCAACAATAAAAGATGAAGTAAGCAGATACTGCGCTAAATACAAAGAAAGACTCACCAACCATCCTAACAAACTGGCTAGAGAAGTTACAAACCCTGAAGAAACAAAAAGACTAAGAAGATGGCAAACCCTGGAACTGGACAAGCGACAGTAGAAACCAAACCCAAAAACTCCTGGGAGGAAAATTCTAAAATGCCCCTTAAAAATTGATAAAAGCCTAATCATCTGATTATGACACAACAAATTCGATAGCAGATAAATAAGGAAAAAAATACCACAGACAGCTATTTAATCATGATTTAAAGTGCATGAATTAATTTAATTTACTAATGAGTGTTTGTTCTACAATCATTAAGTAGCGTTATCGATAACAATGAGAATTGAGAACTTGATATATGGAGTATTAACATTTTGAAGTCTCATATTATCTAGCAATTACACTTGCACTCTGTGCACCAAATGCACTAATCTCGATGATTCATTTGTTTTATTGCTTTCAAGAGTCCAGCAGGCTTAGGATGACGATCGAAAAAAGGGTTACTATAGCAGGATCATTGACCTTTATTATATACACTGGAATAACGATACCCTTTGAAATGACAGCTCTTTACCGAGACGATTTGAGTGACGAGTGAGTGGGAAAAAAACTAAATCTGACGTAATTTTGGCATATGGCCGCTTAATCGTTTTAATTCTATTTTATTTACAAAGTTTCAAAGTTCGACGCGGTAAAGTTTATTTGTTATTTCGGTTTTGTTACTATAGTTTATATATACTTTCTGTTTAAATAAGTGGTGGAAGTTCATAGGTAAACTATAAAAGAGTGTGTGCTATGTAAAACTTATTAGTTCCTTTCCCGCTCGTCACTGCCATCAGCGCCAAAATACCGCATATCAAATCGCTTTACTATAACGAGGCTTGTCATCTGTCTAGCGTTATAGAGGTCATTAAGCAGGATAGACAAAGTGACAGGTTGTCGAAGGAAATCTGTCGGTTTATCTCAACAAACTGTCAGTTTTTCTACTCTTTCGTATTTCTACGATGGCTATGATAAGCCTAAGGGGGCGTATTTTAAAATTGCTCGCCTCGGGTTTCTGTAGCTTTTCGTTTCATCCTAGAGCCCCATAGCTCAGAGCCGACCCTCGCAGCCTGCTGCCCCGGGCTATAGCTTTTATAAGCCGAGAGCTGGTAGCAATTTTTGAGTAGGTATTTGAGGCAAGCTGAAACCTTGTCATGTATCTCTCCTATTACACCCCAATACGGAACTGCAGACCTGTGCCTAGTCTTAAATCCAATGTCAATAGGTCGACATTAGAATTGGACACTTTCGTACTCTTCAAAACAACGTTAGTGCCAAATTGTTTTAAAATTAGGTGTTGATAAGAAATAACTAATTAACATTGGGATTAGGCGCGGGATTGGGCCAAACGCTTTTCTTGAGTCCATTTGACAACGGGTTTTTGCCCTCAGCATTGCGTTGAGATTCATTTAAAATTTTTAATTGACCCAATAACAAAATTTTGACTTTTTTGAAATTGTTTTGTAAATTTCGTGAGTTGATTAGAATCGGGATAAAAAAAAACTAAAAACAAAAAAAGAAATTATACAAAAATATATTTCGGAATAAATACGCCTCGCTTCTCATCAGCCAGGTCCGCAGTGCCGTACTGGGATGTAATAGTAGAGTTATATGAGAAGGTGTCAGTTTGCCTCAAATTCCTTCTCAAAATTTGCTATCAGCTCTCAGATTAATAGCCCTTATGACCCCAGGGTAATCCACCACTGCAAGAGTCTTAGGTTCAATTCACTTAAATACTTTTAAGACCAAAAGTATTTAAGTGAATTGAACCTTCGCGTTCAATTCACTTAAAAACTTTTGGTCTTAAAAATTTCTTTAAAAATTGAAAATTCGCGTTTTATTTTTTTCGAAATCCACACAAGCGGAGCCGCGGGTAAAAGCTAGTATCGAAATAAATCTTGTTTCACTCACTCTAGCATTGGGAACCTTTCGAATAGTGGTGTGCTCCTCGCCGCAGCGTAGTCGAGATTGTTCTCCAACAACCAAACCATCTCTTGTGTCCATGTGGTTCCTGAAAAAAACAATGATTACATGTTTTAACAAAACATAATCATTTAGCGATTATATTATGTAATCCCTGTGTATAGAGACTAGATGATGCCTGTTGCGCCAAAATTCGTTTACCTCGCGGGAACCGTACATTTTTCCGGGATAAAAAGTATCCTATGTCCTTCCTCGGGACTCAAAGTATCTCCAAACCGAATTTCAGCAATTCGGTTCAGCGTTTTAGGCGTGAAGAGGTAACTTACAGAGAGACGTACTCTCGCGCTTATAAAATTAGTCTAGTATAGGTTGCTGTCGTGTTCTAAACGTAGCTTTATTGTATATGTGATATATCTTCTGTATATCCAAATAAGATAAATAACTTAATTAAGAGCATTTCTCAACATTTTTTGTTGTTATAAGTGCATATTTCAAAGTGGTAATAGAGCGACGGACAGACACACTTACGCATTTATAACATTGGAGGAAGTACGAGTGGATATACACATTTTACCAATTCATACACTAGTAATAAATAATTCAATTAGAATTTATTAAGTTTAAATAAATTTAAATATAAATTCAACAAATAAATGAATTGAATTGATTTTTACTCGCAAAATTTTAAGGTCCCCGCAAACAAAATTATACGCAACATTATATCATTATTTTGATAGCCCGACCCCTTAAAAGGGTTGAAAAAAGTGTACTGTATTGAAATTCATGACGAAATCCCAGAAATCCGATGCAATAAGCTAAAATTAAATACGAAGCTTTCACAAAGGTTTTATGCGCGCGTGGCTGGAAAGTGAATAATACGATTTATGCACTACGCCTGGAGCCTCCGATATAGTTATTGAGTTATAATATAATGATGATATTATTATTCGTTGAATATATTTTAAATTGGATACTTTTGCGTTGTCTATTATATAAAAATTAACCTTCCTGACGAACTTCCTCCAGAACGCCCGAACCGATTCGACAGTTTTGCATTCGTAGTAATTAGTATTTTGCAATTCTGCAAGCGAATAACTAACATTTTACAGCTTTCGTGTAAATACTCCTTCTTTTTCTATAAAATTTTGATAATTCTTGTACTTTAGCTCTTTCATCATGTAGCTTGTCTATCTAGCTATAAATAAAATGAACACTGTTTTGATTTTCATACATTTTTCTGGTTCAAAAGCAAAAATCCGGCAGTTTTTAAAATGTTAGTTACCCGCTTCTTCTACTTACGTCTTCAATTATGTTATTGTAATTATTATAAATTTTTAAAAATATATTGTATTGTTGGTGATGTTAAAATTATACTTTCAAAAAGTTTTTGTATTAATATTTTACTATTTTGAAATAGAGTTTATACACTTTCCTGCCAAGCTCCTTTATTTGTTAGCAGCTAGCACCATTACGCGCCGCATTTTACTTTACGAAATGCGGCGTGTACAAAACGACTGATTATGCGAGGTTTCCCATCAGTGGTTTCTAAAATACGTACGGTGCCTACGAGAATTTGCGATAACCCGCACGCGAGCGGTTGCGGAACGCGCGAAGTGTAAAATATAGTTCAACTCAATGAGACATTTTCTTTAATTTTGATTACGTAATTACGTAAATCTGTACTGGATAGCGCAACGATAGACAACTCTAGGTTTTCTATTGGTTTCCCCCTGATCTAAAATTAGCAGCAGGTCACCATCATTAACTTCATAATTTTACACTACGTAAATAGTGTTTCTAAAAATATACCAGTGTGATGTCCAGGGTAGTATAAATTACAATCTGCTTCCTATTGGTTCAATGCGGACATAAAACTCAGGCCAGTGTACTGATAATAGTTTAAGAACACTCTGACAAATTCAAACTGAAAATTGACTTTTGTCGGGCATCTCTTTGACACTACTTTGAGTCATCAGTGATGCCGGATTTTCGTTATTTTTAGTCAAATTTTATCATTCAGGGTTTTTTCTGTGTAATATTTGTCATATTATCTAACCAGTAATTATTTTTTATCGTGCACAAGTGTAGAAAAATGTTGCAAATTTCAAAATATGAAAGATTTGTGACATTTGTTGCGAACGACATATTATTAAAAACAATAAATGGGACTACTTGTTGCATCAGTAATAATTAAAATTGATACATATACTTGATACATAGTAAACATTAAATCTATTCTAAATTTAAATGTATGTATCAAGTATATGTATCAAGTTTTACATTTTTTCCTCCGATTTTGTGGCAAATAACGCAACTAAAATTAATATGCCATACGCCATCTAGAGGCCACGATAAAAACCGCTTTACAATTAAATTTAAAACGAAAGAAAACGTCCCATTGAGCGTAATAAAGTTTAATTACGTTCTTTAGTTGCACCCTGTATATGACTGTCAGCGTGTATTTGTAGGTAGGTATGTACCTGATCTAGGGAAGGTGATGACCCACACATCGTCAGGTCGCACCTCCATGTCGTATATCGCTCGTGCGTGGTTTCGGAACGCGCCCGGCATCACGTAGCCCTTCTTGCCGCATTTCACGAACGGCTTCGTGTGACCTTAAGAAAAGAAAGAGTTTGAAGCAAAAATATGCCATAGGGTCCTGACATACGGTAATGATCTGAAAAGAACAGTTTGAGAATGAAGTAATGTATCATGGGACTCTGGCTACGGTACTGACCTCCATATAAATACGCTGGAATGATGATACCCTTTGAAATGACAGTTCTTTCTTGTGCTAATTTGAAGCGCCGCGGTGGGTGGAAAAAGAACTAAATTTAACGTAAATTGAAAATGGCCGCCTAATATCATGAATGAAAACAATGACTTTTAAAAGTGCTGGAAGTTTTCTGCCGATAAAGCTTATATCGATATCTGTGACTCTTAACTGTGTGAATATAAGTAATAAATAATGTTTAAGTATTGAACATAACTTATTATTTTCTTCAGAAATCTTACCTAATTCTCCCCGACTAAAATCACATCATAAATCTTCAATTGAGACGCATTAGACATTTTTATTGATATATTTTAGCTAATTGTCCCATCTCTATTATTAGTTCCTTTCCCACCCACCTCTGCCATTAGCGCCAAAATGGCGCAAATCAAATCCGCTCAACAGGGCTAGGCTTGTCATCGGTCCAGCGTATATAATAGAGGTCAGTGGGTTGAGGTGATGACCAGAGGGGTTAGTTAAGATCTAAACGTTTTCGTTTCTTTGTAGAATCTCCGAGCATAGAAATGATATAAGCGATCGTTACGCCTCCTGTCATTTCCATAAACTTTGTTTGGCTATTCTACAAAGAAGCGAAAACGTTTCCAACTTGTCTAACCCCCCTGAAGAGTCGCACACGGCGACTTTTTGGAGCGATGCACTTAGCGCGTTTATCGAATATAGT
>JAOTAV010053543.1:0-15852 GCA_026546445.1 Cyclargus thomasi
ATTGTTTCCTATGCCAAAGGTTGCTTGGAAGAAATTGCTTCAAAGCAATAAAGCCGCCTTTGTGTTCATATGAAATTGTTGATAAGTGAAATTTTATGATTGTACAATATTTTGAACACAATAAAGTATATTCTATTCTATTCTATAGTTGCATCATTCTATATAGTATACCGGATCACAGGCTAAGCTACAAGCTATTAATGTATCATTACAGCTTATCGACCACCGTGCTGCCGAATATGTGGGAAACTCATTTATTTACTTAACTGTACATTTTATTGCGAGAAATCCAAGGCGTAAAAATTCTGAATCTTTGCGCTAAATTCTACAAAATGTTCCATAAACTGCTAAGAAAATACTACACATAAAAATCTAAACGCCAATCAATAATTAAAACTGTGTTCAATAATTCGACGGATTATGAGCGTCCGTGGCCTAGAGGGTGGACTTAGGTCTAGGTTCAAACCCGGGTAGAGGCGTGTAACAATGAGGCATTTTTTAATCTCAAGTATATACTTGTATTACCTCTCTGGAGTAAAAGTTGAGTACCTTCGTAACTCACGCCGGGGGTCGCGGGTTCGATCCCGCCGACGCGACGCAACGAAAGTTTTTCAAAGTTCCTGGATATTGGATGTGTATTAAATATGTGTATCATATAATAAGAATGTTAAATATGTGTATAGTATTAAATATATTTCCGTTGTCTGGTACCTGTAACACAATTTACTCGGGTACTTAGAACGGGGCCAGACTGACGTGGTGTAAAGCGTCCATGGATATATATTATGTAATTCTTAATGGATGCTCGTAAGGTGAAAGAAACCAGCATTATGACACTTTTATTATTATCAGTATTAGTTTTGAGGTATCCAATCATCTGCATTAAGCCGACTATGTTGTGAGAATGTCGTATGTATTTTGTCAAACATATGAACCGAGAACTGGTACGAATTTTCGTGTGGGTGTTTTAGGTAAACTGAAGCTTTGTAACGTATCTCTCCTATTACACCACGATACAGCACCGCAAATCTGACTAATGAGTAGCGGAGCAAATAAAAATGGAATTTTTCAAAAATATATCTCGAAATTTGATAGTTTAGTGATAAAAAATCTTGTATAAAAATTTCTAGTTGCCACAAATACATTTTGTACAGTTGGCAAGTAATTTTCCACAAGTTGAAATCCCTACCAAATCATTTTTTCTATTCTTTGAATGTGAGTTGAATATTATATTGCATATTAAAAATATATTTTTTTTAATATTTTTTTTTTTTAAATATTTTATTTTACTTTTATTAAAATTAAAAAAGTACTAACATTAATAGGTAATGTGTATCTGGAGCGAACATGCTCTAGATACCAAGCCAAACACACAAAGCTTGTAATGGCATGTTCACAATATCCTGTCCGCTCTGATCTTCGATTAGTTTAGATCATAGTGGAGATTTTTCAACCGTGACTAATGATCCAAAGCAATTAGTATTTATTACTGTCAACAACCATATTGAGATGGCTGTCACGCGATTGATTGATAATCTGTTTGCACGGTTGTAGAAAATGTAAATCAAATTAGATTATTCCAATACTGTTTTATACAGTAAAAGTGGACCCAGCGACGTCGTCCTGTCAAGCAATTTTGTCAATTTAAACGATTATCGAATTTCCTAAATCACGAACAAAAATTACGAAATCGGGCCAGTCGTTTGAGAGAATTTTAATGAAAACACGCACACAAAAATCATATAATATTATTACAATGGTAAAATTAGTTGGTAATAGATATTTTAGCATGTTACATGAAATCCGTTGTGTTCATTATTTTCCCGTAGTAATGTGGAAATTGAAAGAGAGCCAGACGGACCTACGTCATTTGGTCAATACATGTCAATTCCATGTAAGTCGTGATCTGATATAACCCGACCAAATTATTAGATCCACGATTTGTATCTGCTTTAACTTCTCTGAACGTTTTCGATTTTGGCACCGTTTTAACTTAGTTTTCAAAACCACCTTTCGTTTTATAATAACATCCAGACTTGCATTTTCTTTCTTAAAATTCGTGAAACTTAAACCAAATGAATATAGTATAATTGTTTTAGTGCTAATTAGTAATCACATGCTCCAAAAAATTGAAGAAGTGAAATGAAACAATTATTTTTTTTTTTTTAACAATTGACGAGGAAATGTTTAAATTATATTAATTATTTACATCTGGTAGCAGAATCGTCACATATTTCGGCGCTGTCAGCCTTTTGGAATTCAGTGCTAATGCCCTGTTATCAGTTTTTTGGTAAATATCAGCCCCGTTAATAATAATGAGAAAATCACCGATGTTCAATTTGGTCGAACTTTCCATTCACTTTTTGCTGAAATGGCAAGGCCATTAATGTTTTTATTTAGAACTGAAGTGCCAATTTAATTATGTAATTACATTACAAATTGTATGTCGGTGAGTATGGTAATGTTTCTTGATAATTATTTGCAATGCGGTCGTTATAATTGCTGGAGTTGAACTGGACCGCTTTTTTAATTTTTCAATATTAATTGTATAAACCTGTACAGTTACACTATGCTTTTGTTAAGGAAAGTTTGTTTTTTCGAATGTTTAGCAATCACAAATCACAAGTCAAAAAACAGAAAAAATGATATCGCTGGTTATGTGCTAAGACGTCACAATACCAAATGTGTCAAAAATGAGTTCAATACAACGAAAAAATCGAATCGTCTCTAATATATCGAATATAAGTTTAATTCACATAGGAACCATGCGAGTGAAACTTATATTCGTATGTCAACAAATGGCTGAGTTACCACACTAGTGTCGTTTCGTGAAGGTCGTATCTTGCGGCCATGTTTTAATCGACTTCCAAAATCGAGGAGGTTACATGTTTGGTTGTGGATATATTTTTTTTCTTTGCTCTCTGCTTAAAAACTGACAATTTTGAATTGTTTCACTTAAATACATAAACCAGCGATATAAAGTTTTAACGACTTGTTACTTAAATCACTGTGCATCTTTCATAATTTCGATCTTAATGCGAAAAAACGAGAACACACCTACGTTATTTGTTTCCTTAATCGAGTTTAAGACGGATTCAGGTCGAGTACCACCCGTACTTAGCGAGTACAGTAACTGACTGTTGGTCCTGTGCAGTTCTTGAACATGTCAAGACGTGTAAAGGAACATTCCGATCCTCGCTTCCAGCGACCGCGACACATAAAAAATCAAATAAATCGCCACTTTATGGCATCTTCATACCGAATTTTACGCCTCCGTGGTCTAGTGGTATAGAGCTCGGCTCTTCACTCAGAGGTCATGGGTTCGATTCCCGCGTTGGAAACATATTATTTCTAAGTCTAGTTAGGATGATGCAGTCTAATCAACCTGACTGTCTGACAAGTAAGATGATCCATGCGTCGGCGGGGCATGTAAAAAGTCGGTCCTGCCCTTGATCATCCGTCCAACTGGGTTATGAGAGTAAAGGAAGAGAGACTGCTCTTGTGTACTGCGCACACACTTAGGCACTATAGAATCACTTCTAAGTAAAAGGTCTAGTTTCTATGAAATGGGCCACCGTCACCGAAACCGGTGTGGGAGTTTTTATTATTATTATATACCAAATTTCATCAAAATCCGTTCAGTGGTTATGCGTGAAGTGGTAACAGACAGACAGACTTTCGCATTCATATAATTCTAGTATGGAAGTATAGATTTACCCCATAATATCAAGACCACACCGCGCTCTCTTTCGCCCGAATCCCGCTGTCGTTATTCAAGCCACCCTTATCAGACATCTTGAGTGATCACTGCCGAATTCGGCGGATCTGATCAGCAGGGTCTTAATTAAGTGATGCTGCTCCAAGGTTCGACTTGATGATATCGACTGATGAATGATTCTCGTGAAAATCAACCTACTTCTTACCCGACTACAAACGCAAAATATTGCTTTTGATATCGGAAATATACGAGCCAAGCATGTTTGAAGAAAGAGGCAGTTTGAAGAATTTTATTGTATTTTGATTTTAATTTTTGTGACAGGTTATGATTTCAACAGAAGGTGTGATTGTTTAACTTTAGCAGTTAGGTAAAAGAAATGTGAATAGATTCGTATTATAAATGGGTAGATATAAAAATGCGAAAATATCCCTAGAAATATTTATGTCTGTGCGTTTCACCTTTTTTATGATATTTAGGGGGCAAGCGAGCAGAGGGGTCACCTGTGATCGCCGGTGGATACTGGTAGCATCCGAAGAGTCGCAACTGCATTGTGAGCTATAAAAAACATAATTTATTCTCAATTCAATCACAGACTTCAATGTGGCTTAAAGTTCTCGCTATTAGGCCATTAAATTTGATTAAAAAAATGAAGACGTCAACCATAAATAATAAAATATTTCGTGTGTGTATGTCATGTCAAATTATTGTAGTGTGCGTAGCGTATTAAAATATATAATAAAAATATGTAAAATGAAAGCATATTTTAAAATAATATTGGTATTCCAAACTCCTCCTCCATATCAACTAATACTAGGACAAATTTGGCGCTTATACGCGTCTCTTTTAAAAAGGGGTACAAAGTTTTCCGCTCGCATATTAATATATAGATTTGTTTTGTATACTATTATAACACTAAACTTGTCGTACCACTCATTTTTTTTTAATCGTGGTAGCTATGAGTATAGGTATATAAAACTAAGCCCTTACCGATTGTCAATTTATAATCCACATTTGTTAACAAGGATCTCCTATATACAGCGCACAAAGGTCGCACATACATCAGTGTCTTGCATACATTTACTTTTGTAATGTCAATACCTGAACTTAACACTCAACTGACGGACGCTCAGCGTATAAGGAGTTGACTTGGACATGCGAGCGGATTTACAATTGCCATCAAAACACTAGAAATTGTCTCACGTGCTCAAATACGGGAATGTTAGCCTTAAACGTAGGTTTTAGAATGGGCTTTTTGTATGTTATCTCTAGGCAAACATCCAGTATGCCTAGACACAGCGTACGAATGAAATGCAGCGTCTTGTGTTGTAGCTTGTCCACAACCTTACAGAGGTTGGCTAGGCGGGGGACAGGTAAGGATACTATCGTCGTCAGCGTTGACGGTCAACTGATGGAGTAGCGCTGCCGGTAACTATGGTTACCCTCCCCCACCGCGCCGCGCTCATACCCTGGATTTTCTGTTGGAACCATATACTAAGACTTCAATTTCTTTCCGTCCGCCTGTCTATCTGCCAGGCTGTATCTCAAGAACCGCATCTCTAGAGAGTTGACATTTACATATGAGCGAATAGGTTACCTGATGAAAAGTAACTACCATCGCCCATAGACACTTCAAATATTAGTTGCAGGTCTGCCGGCCTTAAAAGAGGGAATATGCTGGAACACTGCTGGTAATATGTAGTTCCGAAATGCCAGAGTATTTTTACTGTGCTCGGCAGAATGTTATTTGGATTAGAAGTTATTGTTATATTAATGTACTAATCGGTGTCCTTAACTTCGTTGCGCAAAAAATTGTATATCACGCGGGAACCGTTCATTTTCACGGGATAAAAAGCACCCTATATGTTGCCCAGACCTAATAGCATTTAAACAAAAAAAGATTTATTCAAATCCCTCCAGTAGTTCCTGAGATTAGCGCGTACAAACAGACAACTTTTTTTGTCCTCAAATTGATTATTTTGTAAAAATTTTAAATGCACAGACACTCCAATTTTACTGTTTCATTATACGTATATCTTCTTTTCGTATGGCTGTTTAAGCGTAACGAATTCCTATATTTTTGTGAAATATTGTGCAGCAGAGACAATTTTTGAATCTAAATTATATTCTGAAGTCCTCTAGAACATACTTCAAAATCCGTCTAGTCATTTAGGGGGAGTCTAGTGACGAACGTACTGCGAATACAATAATTATAATACATACAAATACCGGCCGACCGATACAACTTGATACGCATTTTATTCCTAATTCTTTAAGTTATGTAGTCTGATTTTGCTAATATTCGTTTCGTCGCATTTGCAATATAAAATCTAATAAAAACTTAACTATTAAAGAAACCGCCACCATAAAACATCCTTTTATTGGCGGTACTCTTTGATCCGTAAAACGAAAATGTTTAAATTAATTGAGAGAATTTTATCAAAATCCACACTAATTATAGTTTTATAGCGGAAAATTGTTAGTGTTCTAGTCACATAAAGTGCGTTGATCCGTTTGACTATGTATAAAGGTGACTTTACACGCTACATCGAGTAAAATTAATAGAAAAGGTAGGTTATGAACTACATCGATGAAAAAAAAGAAAGGTTATTTGGGACATAAATTATGGGAATTTGTTACTTTAGTAGTCGTTGGGCAATATAATATCCATTTTTTCCGCGGGAGAGCCATGCTTCGGCACGAACGGGCGAACACTTTTCTGTAGGGCCATTGTATCACACAACCTCACAGAAAACTGGCGTGAAACGGCGTTGTGCTATTTCGTTCAGTGAGTGAGTTTACCAGTGACACAACTTCCCTAATCCCCCTATCCCTATTCCCATTTCCTGTTCCCTCATAAAGGCCGGCAACACAATTTCGACTCTTCGGATGTGTAGAGTTTTCATAGGCGACGGCTTTTCCTTTCCATCAGGTGATCCGACTGCTCGCTGGCCCCCTTAATATCATAAACAAATAACCTTAAATGATAAGAATGAAAGTGTTCTTCTGTCTGTCTGTTACCTCTTCACGGCTAAATCGCTGAAACGATTTTGAAGAAATAATTTGACTCCCTTTGTCCTTCACAAAGGATAATTTCTATCCCGGAAAAGGTACGGGTCCCGCGCGATTAACGAATTTTTACGCGGCAAAATTGTAGACATCATCATCAATGAATGTTGGTAATATTAGATGTTCCCTCTAAACGACTAATATTAAAAGGACGACAGGAAATTTATTTCGTTACAATTTACTTTCATCTTTAAAATATTGTGAGGATTCAGAGGGAAGCATAATATTATCAAGCGTAGAAATATTTTTATATTCTGCAAAAATCTCGTTCTAAAATTACGTACGATCGTTTCGCGTGTAAATGAAGTTTAACTGAACGTTTATTTTTAAAATGTTTTAGCGAAAGATCTATGCTAGATAAAATTTTATGTTTTTATTCAAAACTGATGAATATTCATGTTGTACGGTTTTACATCGGGTAATATGAATAATGAGTATAATATGCACTTTAGAAAAAAGTAAGATCAATACTTAATGTTATATGTGTGTCTGTCTGTTACCTTTTTATACTCGTGGCGGTACCCATAATAAGCGTAATAATCCTGCATAGCGCTATACATATACGACAGCTGAAATGTATCACGCGGGCTTTGGCCTGGCCGGGCATAACACTTCGCCCGGTCGGAAGATCTTCCTTTAGGGTCGCCACGCATATCCCCCACACTGGTGACCCCGACGGATACATCATCATCACTTCATGCATATCTTCACACACCCGAACTGCAGAACCGATGCTGCTGCTTACTTTGAGTGTCAGGAATGGACATTGGATAGTTTTAATGATAGTTTTAATCCCGGATAATATACGGACATAGCGTTTGGAACCTATAAATAAATGAGACAAAGCTAACCGACTAACCAATAAAAATGTTCTATGTTTATAATGTTAGCATTCAATACGTTGGAAGCTTAAGCTGAGGGTCGCAGGTTCCCGCCGTCAGACCAAAAGTTTTTAAAGTTCCTGGGTCTTGGATGTGTATTAAAATGTGCATCATACAATAAAAATATATTTCCATTGTCTGGTAACTGTAGCACAAGTCTCGGATACTTAGCACGGTGCCAGACTGACGTGGTGTGAAGCGGCCATAACTATTGTTATTATTATAAAAACAAACACAGTTTCCAACTCACCACAAAACTAAAATCAAAATATTTTTATTCCGAATAATAATTAAAAAAAGAAAAATTCAAAAAACCACTTGACTGGTGGTCGACATCGTTGTTGGTTGAACACAAGAGTTAAAAAATATTTTATTTATTCCAGTTAGCACCAACTATTCCCAAAATTAAAAACCTGAACCCGTTAATTTTAACTTGTTCCCGCCCTCCACGTCAGCGCTAACGCCACTACATTTTACATAATCGCAGTGCCACACGTCAACCTTATCACTATAGTGATAAGGTTCAAAACGAGCACAACCGTAACAGTACTAACAAGGTACGTATTAACCCCTTCAAGCTGTCATGTTTCCCCGAACGAGAACTGTAAATCCAACTGTTTGTTTGTAGAAAGTTTTTGTGTATATAAGTGGATGTTACTGGTAAAGAATTTTACACCGTGGATTTATTTAAGCACTGTGTCACATGTTATTAATCATACCATGAGGTATTAAAGCATTTTGCAAGTTATCTTCTAATTAAATCAGCTGATAGGCATCTAAGTATCGAATCATATTTGGATTCGAGTGACTTTTTAGATAATTTTGAAGCCTTTTGAGTGTCCGTAGCCTAGTGGGTAAGACCTTTGGTTCGCACTCGGGAGGGTGCAGGTTCGAACCCCGGTGGAGGCGTGTACCGATGAGACATTTTCTGATCTCAAGTACATAATACTGATGCTCATTGCCGTGGGAGAGCCATGCTTTGGCACGAATGGGCCGGCTCGACCGGAGTGATACCACGGCCTCACAAAGAACTGGCGTAAAACGGCGTTGAGTTCGTTACGTTCGGTGAGTGAGTTTACCGGTGGCCCAACTTCCGTAATCCTCTTTGCCTATTCCCATTCCTTGCTAAGGCCGGCAACGCACTTGCGACTTCTCGGAGGTTACGGAGTGTCCATGGGCGTCGGCAGTTGCATTCCATCAGGTAAACCGTCTGCTCGCTTGCCCCCTAAACATAATAAAAAAACCAAAATCGGTACAGTGGTGGTTTCGACGTGAAGAGGTAACCGACAGATACACTTTAGCATTTATCAATTACGGATTTCTGTCTACAACGAATTCCGTTTCGGCCAAATCCGTACGCCAGCGTGTACGCCAGTCACGCCACCGCACCGTATCATTATCGAGTATTATTTAACTTTTTGAAATATGTGAACTTGTTTCACCTCACCGATGATTACCAAAGTACACACCGTCCACACGCGATCTGTTTAATCTGCCGTGTCATTTTCGTTTATGATTTGGGTTATGTTTAATTTCCATTGAACGGTCTCATTTGGGTGCAATTTGGGTTTAATGGTAACCGTGATTTAGTACAGGCAGAGAGGAAGGAGGCTTGACCGGAGACAACGGAAAATACGGCCTCACAGAGAAGCGTCACGAATCGGCGTTCCAGTGTGATTCGTCCGGTGATTTTACCGGTGGCCCAACTTACCTATCCCACTTTCCCTATCCCGATTTCCCTATTACTGTAGCACTTGAGACTCTTCGAATATTACGAGTGTCAATGGGCAACGGCAGTTGCATTCCATGACAAAAAATATCTGCTTGCTTGGCACCGAAAAAAATTGCTAAATAAAAGAGGTATAGAACAATAAGGCATACTTATTTTTTTTAATTACTGTAAAATATATAGTAAGAAAAAAGTAATGCGATGGCACGGCAGTGGCCAAGTCGAACACGAAGCAAACACTGCCGTACCATCTTTACAGGAACCATTTAGCCGCATTTTCAGCCCCGTATTTGATAACCTCTGGATAATAACAGAAAGCTGAAGTTTTCGCTATCTAAAAAGCTTACAACACATACTCAAAATCCGAAATTTCAAGTCTTTAGGTCACTTAGTTCTGAAGTTAAGCGGTATCAAAGTTTCGCATTTTCGACACTCACTCACTCACTCACTCACTCATGATCATCAAAATAGAACTACTACTTCCCATAAATTCAGGGATCTGAAATTTGGTACAAAGCTAGGGTTTAATGGTCACATAGGTGGAAAACTATAAAAACTAGGATAATTAAATTATTTCCAATTTTAATTTGGCAAAAACTTACATACCTTAATGATGTTAATATGTGAGCCTCCTTTAATATTTAATTTATTTTGTTTTTATTATTCGTGGTTATAGCAGAAACAGAAATACACAATCTGTAAAAATTTTAACTTTCTACCGGTAACCTTTCTTGAGAAAAAGCCTGAAAAAAGACAGACGGACAGACATCGAACTATTTATTAGTAATAGGATGATCCTTACCCTTTGGTTACGGAAGCCATAAAGAGACAAAAAAAAACTATGCCAAATAAAAAGAACATTTCTACAAAAAGAGTTGAAATCCCACCAAAAATATTCTGACAAAAAGTAGGCCAAGTCTCGATTAAGCTGGTTGTTTATATCTAAAACTAATGAAATCTAGACAAAGGCGTGCTAAGTCAAAGGCCTTCTGTTATTTATTGTTATAGTTAATGTTATACGACTGGCCGTCGACGTGTACCCACTAACGAATAAAGTATGGTCAAATGCCAGTCACATAACATTGTATCCAAAACCGTAAAACTTTATAAAAAAAATCTACCACACACAAGAAATACTTCGGAAAACCAAAACCCTCATGAATCTGCGCTTTTTCGTTAGTTCATATTCAAAATTAAAATATGACCCGCACGCACTCTTTAAGCTGTCATAAAAATTCTTGTACCGTCCCATTGGATGACGATTAAATCTATCAACAAATATAACGGGTCAGCCCGGAAGTATACAAAATAGATCACAGACTTTCCATTCCGAATGTCGAAAAGTTTCTTAATTTGAAATTACGGTTACTAACGAGAGACCGTTCGAGGAGTTCATTATAGTTGTGACATCTGAAAACATCGTGACAACTACTAAATGATCCACTTCATACGATTCAGAGCTATTTCGCCCCAACGGGACTCTTGATGGAACGGCATAAGGTTCTTTTTTGTTTGACAAATAACTTCGTACGTTGACCACTTGAGACGCAATATTTTTGTATGGTAGATTAACAAAAATAAACATTTACTGGCTTTTGAAACACGTGGCTTTATGTAAATAGAGTTTGATCCGGGTGAAGAATTGAATTGCTGAGGTACCATATTTTGTCGCATCGCAAGTCGTCCTGAGACACGGGAGAGTATAAGAATTCGGAACGATCCAAGCAAACGTATCCTTTAGCAAAGAACGCACGTTTGCATAGCTAAAGTCGCGGGTTGCATATCAAGGCTTATACATAGGCTGGAGGGCTAAGTTTAACCTCTTATAAATATGTCAAAACGTTAATCACATTAGCCAAAAAAATATATGTTATAGAATGATCTTCATTCTTTCATTACTAGCGAGAACTTTCCTTAAGCTTATAGTTAATCAGAAAAAAAAGTACCGTGGACATTTATTTTTTGTGAAAAAAAAAAATGTTTAAACTACAAAACTAGTCGGTTAAGATGAATGTAACACTATAATCCTTGAGGAGGAATTCTTGTTTTTGTTTTTATTGTTGTATAATAATTATTTTCCGCTAGCGGGGGGAGGAGTCAAGGCCCTTGACACCTGTATTCCCCTTAAGTCCAATTTTTAGTCTGCATTCGCGTTGCAAGCGTTATGGCTTCTCTTCGTAATCGGTTAATACAAACGACATTTGCCTTTGATCGTGTTAGCAAATTACTACCGCCGATTATGTGGACGCTTGCACGATCATCGCGCCGAATAACTAACAACGAACATCGGCGATTATGTAGAGACTAGAGACTGCATTAGACTGAGTTTTTATCCTCATCGTACCTGTCATCTTAGCCAAGACTTAAACGCTTTCGCTTCTTTGTGTAATCGCCAAATAAAATGTTTGACATAAGGCGTAACGAACGCTTATGTTATTTTAATTTTTTTAATGGTATTTAGGGGACAAGCGAGCAGACGGGTTACCTAATGGAAAGCAACTGCCGTCACCCATGGACACTCGTGACAGTCGAAGAGTCGCAAGCGTTGCCAGCCTTTATTAAGGAATAGGGATAGGGATTGCCTAATAACTAAATGCCTAAAACGAAACACAGCACAACGCCCCCTCGCCAATATTTTTTTTGGTGATTCTACTAAGACGCAAAAACGAAACACAGCACAACGCCCCCTCGCCAATTTTTTTTTTGGTGATTCTACTAAGACGCAAAAACCAACTGATAAAGTTACGGTAGCATTTAGATCTGTGGTTACATAAATAGGCCGAAGCTTCACGTTCACCCGCACCTATTAGGTATTTTGCGATGCGGTTAGCGGCTAGGTGGTTACGAGCTGACATCTAGTGTGGTTTTTCCTTTATAGTTCTGTTTCTAAGCCAACATAATTTTACCAACGCACTCGCCCTATGATATTACCTGTACGACTTAACTGGGCACATGACTTTGACAGTCATTTTGGA
Source organism: Cyclargus thomasi (assembly GCA_026546445.1). Classification (NCBI taxonomy): domain Eukaryota; kingdom Metazoa; phylum Arthropoda; class Insecta; order Lepidoptera; family Lycaenidae; genus Cyclargus; species Cyclargus thomasi. The sequence goes on from JAOTAV010053543.1 coordinate 12,370, forward strand.
AAAATTAAAAAAAAAAACATGACAAGTCAAGTCCAAAGACAGTAGAAGAAAACTGGTTAAAGTATCGATGGTTGTATCAGTAACAGTTGGCTCGTTTTAGATTTAGTCAAGGTCATGTGCCTTGTTAAGTCGCACAGGTTATTATAGTATTCAATATTTGGCGCAGTGGTTGAGCGTTTTAGTAGCTCACGCCGGGGGTCGCGGGTTCGAATCTCGCTGACGGAACAATAAGTTTATCAAGATGTGTATAAAATATGTATATTATGTAATAAAAATCCTAAATATATGTATAGTATAAAAAGTATTAAATATATTTCCGTTGTCTGGTACCTGTAACACAAGTCCCTAGGGTGTTTAGCTCGGGGCCAGATTGACGTGGTGTGAAGCGACCATAGATATTATAATATTAAGTAAAGTAACTTTCTTGCCTGTTATTGATATCTCTAATACTACAACTTTATGTGTTTTTTAACATATTTTAATTAAACCTTTCCTTTTTTTTTATAATTTTTAGCTTCGTATAGGATATGCTTACGTTTTCTTTGAGTTAGCATGTATAGTTTTTTTTGTCCTTTCGCCACTCCACGCATAATATTTGGTGCTCCTGCACCTAAATTCATTTATCGCGCGGCACTATATTTTTTTTCGTATAAACATTGTCCTAGGTCCTTTCCCAGTCTCAAAGTAGTCTACTGGTTAAGGCGTAGAAACGTAACACAACATACAGACAGACAAAGTTACCATCGCATTTATAACATTAGTACAGATTTGTTTGAAAATTATTTGATTGCAATTTTTTTCTTTTTTTTTTCCAGATGAACCAGCAGTGTAAAGTGTGCGGGGAGCCGGCGGCGGGGTTCCACTTCGGCGCGTTCACGTGCGAAGGCTGCAAGGTGAGGGATTTTAAATACTTCATTTTGAACCCTAGATCACTTCATTTTTTTCACTAAAGATTCGCGTTTTTTTCACTTTTTTTTTTCACTAAAGATCTTAATGCAGATTCGCGTTGAAAACATGATAATTATCTTATAATATGATAAATTTCGTATTTTTACAATAAGAATTAAAGCTATATTAAACCAAAACTAAAAAAACAAATATAATATTCGATCGGTCTGCCTTTCGTACGGCGAGATGGAAACTGCAATTTGATGCAATATATTACCTAGCATTAACATAGTGTTTATGTTAAAAATGCACTAAGCTAGTCTTAAAAATCTAGATTGACATCTCAATGGCCTTGCGGCAGCACCTGATGGTTCCACCCGATGGAAATAAATCAATACCAGCCTCTGATAAGTTCAATGATGTGACGAGCGACTTTGAAACTTAATGTCAGGCCACTTAGTGTGGTTTAGCGGTGCTCGAGCGTGGTGTTGATAAAATTATAGTCGTATTATTCAAATCATAGGTTTCGCACGACAACGCGCTTAACAGCCGGTTGGATTGATTTTAAATGTCATTTTAACAATCTGAACGGTTCGAAAGAATTATGTCCGTTGTGTCCGCACTAAATTACGTTTAGTTGTCCTGTGTGCTCGCATTTTTATCAGACTTTTAATGGAGAGATATTGTGTGCCTATGAATTACTGTTAATAATTTCATTTACGTAAGTATGACTATAGAAGATTAATGAAATTGAGTATGAAATCCGTCAGGATGACAGTTGGAGGGAAAAAAAGTGATTTTCGTCTTCTTGCCCCTTCTTGAGAACCAATTATGCTGTAATAGAATATTACAAAAAAATTAACTTCAAATTTTACATACATTAATAAATATAACTTAAGCCTTTTTCAGGCGCTTGCATTAAACCAGTGAACTATTTTAGTGACCATTTTGACTTTATTACAGACAAAATGTACAATCAGAGAAGTTGAAACAGATACAGGTAGTGGATCTAAGTAATTTGGTCGGGTTATGTAAAACTCATCCGATAGATCACGACTTGCATAGAATTGACAAATTCCGACCAAATGACGTAGGTCCCTCAACTGGCTCTCTTTCGATTTCCCCCATTATACTAATAATGTTAGCAAGAAAATACCGAGCTATATTTAAACCACATATAAATTAGGTTTCCGAAATCACGCGTGATCGTAATCTTTTCTATTGATTAGTGAATTAATTAAATAATAATTAATAATATTAACATAACAAAGCCACGGTCTATTCTGATTCATTATATATTACAATCTTGATATATAGTATCATTTAACATATAAACGGTATAATTAAAATCCATAATCGCCCACCACTTTCTATCATTTCTACATTTTTTTAATTAAAATTAAGATTATTTATTGCGCGGAACTCCCAACTGGATCACATTATTTTTATTATGCTCTTGACAGTGTTTTAATTAATGTTAATGCTTCTAAGATGTGTTGTAATTTTGACCATTTTGACTCCATATTATCTTTTTCCTAATAGAAACTAATCTTTTATATAAAAATTATGACATTAATCTTCCTGACGAACTTCATCCAGCACGCAAGTACCGATTTCAACAGTTTTGCATTCGTCAGGAAGGTCTCGGGCTCCGTGAGGTTCATAGCAAAGAAAATTCCAGAAACATTTCAGGAGAAATGCCCGAAAACAGGGAAAATTATTTTACACATACAGCGCCATCTCTGACACCTGCCATGCATTCCAACGGCGCTTGACATCTACTCATTGTACTCTGCTAAATTCATTTCTCATATTAGAGTTTAAAAGTTTATTGTAGGTTCTGTTAAGAGGTCACTAGGTGTGATAAGCATTTAATTTTGTTATAGAAAAAAAAATGCTCATCTTTGTTACCACGCAAACGGAGTCGCGGGAAACATCTAATCTATAATAGTCTTTTGATGAAATTTGATGACTAAAATATTTATTATTTTCTGTTTATTAAATATATATTATTTAAGATTTAATCCTTTTTTGTAAAATTTGTCGATAAACAAGCAAACCTAACCTTTACAAAGAAACTACTGTCGCCTATGGAAAAACGCAACGTCTGAAAACTTAAAGTGCGTTGGCGGCCTTTCAATACGCTCTTGAATACCTGCAGGTCGTAATGATCCGGATATATTTCTTGTGACGGCTAATTGTAGAGTTTTACTGTGTGAGGTGTTTGTTATTTATGTCGGCAGGCGTCGCGGCTACGTAAATCTTCCTGTACAAAAGTTGAATGTCCGTTTTAGTGCCACTGCCACTGCCATCTCAGTGAACCACATACTTTTCTTATATAAGAAAACAGACAGAAAGCAAACGAGTAAACGGGATATCAGATTGTAAGCAACATTTGTCACATAGCTATATATCATACATGTTGCCCGTCTTTACATCAACCCTTGTCATTTCAACTTAAGTAAATACTTCTAATTCATAATAATAATAATAATATAATAATATCCATGGACCCTTTACACCACGTCAATCTGGCCCCGTGCTAAGTACCCGAGGGACTTGTGTTACAGGTACCAGATAACGGAAATATATTTA
>JAOTAV010053554.1:0-14654 GCA_026546445.1 Cyclargus thomasi
ACTTTCAACAGAAATTTCCGAAATCGAGAACGAATCCGCGCGGAATCGCATCGTGAGTCAGGGGACAGATGTAAAATTGGAAGAAAATTAAAATATCTATAAAAACCTCATTGAAATCGAATAAGTAGTTTTTGTGTTGAAGTAAATGTTTGATACAAACTCTTACCCCCAGTTTGACCCCTTAAAGGGTTAATTATGCATCAGATTTAAGTTGGAAGCAGACAAATACACCTGCGAAAACCGCATTCACAGCGAATTAGCAGTTTTCATGTTAAGAAGAAGTTTGATATAAACTCTTACCCCCTCTTTTGTCCCCTTAGAGGAGTGGAGGAAAAATTTTTATACACCAAACAGTGTATTCGAAGAAGACATACATCTGCGAAAACCGCATTCAAATCGAATCAGCAGTTTTCATGTTAAAGAAGAAGTTTTATACAAACTCTTACCCCCTCTTTTGTCCCCTTAGAGGGGCGGGGAAAATTTTTTATACACCAAATATTATGTTGGAAGAAAACAAATGCATCTGCAAAAGCCGTATTCAAATCGAATCTGTAGTTTTCATGTTAAAAAAGAAGTTTTCTAAAAACTTTTACCCCCTCTTTTGTCCCTTAAGAAGGGAAATTTTTTTTATACTCCAAATGTTAAGTTGGAAAAAAACAAAAACAACTGTGAAAACCGCATTCAAATCGGATAAGTAGTTGTCGCGTGATGCTGGAACAAACAGAAAGACAGACAAAAAACTAACTACTTTTTTGGCTTCTATATCGACGTAGAAAGACCCCCCAGGCAATTTTTTTTTAATATCTTTAATGTACAAAATTTTCATTTTTACAGTTTTATTATATAACCAGATTAAATTTAATATTTTTATACGTATTTAGGAATCAACGTATAGCCTAAACCACTGATCGTAGAAACATAAAATTTGGGAGTCGTACTTTTCGTATGACGAATGTAACTTAAAAAAAAGAATTTTTCGAATATCGTCGTCCTAAGGAGGTCATAAGGGGGGTTAAATTTAGTATGGGAGAACACGATTCACTTGTTGAAAAATACTGTTTGATACATTTAATTGAATATTAAATTCATAGATCTTGGAACATACATATGAATGTGAAAGTGTGTCTGTCTGTCTGTAAGCTCTTCATGCCCAAACGGCTGAACAAATTTTGCTGAAAATTTGTATGGGTCTTTGAGTCCCGAAGAAGGGGATACCTTTTATCGCGGAAAAATGGACTGATCCCGCGTGATATTTCGGCAACGGAGTTGTGGGAACCATCTAGTCAACAATATTAATCGTGAGCTATCAATAACACCATTTTAAAGCACTCAGTTGTAAGCAATCTCTACAGAAATCGGAGTGAATCATGGTCCCGAAGAATGAAAGATTTAATATCCACTACACGAAATTGCGAGGCTCCGATCGCTAAAACAGTTCTACAACAGAACATTCCAATCGGCTCTTAATCAGTGATTCAACCTTTTGTCTGGATAGGGTTTCACATGATCGAAATTTCCAATAATGCTGTAGCATCAAAATCTTTCCGCTGATCCTCGATTTCACAGAGGCCATTACAAATGCGCTCTCAATAAAACCTTTTTTTTTTTCTTTCGCTGATTGAAAACATAATTTCGATGTGTTTGATACGTGTTGAAATTGAATGGGATTTCGGCTGACAGTAGCATTCGATACGTGTAATTGATAGGCTTTTGTCTTTGACTTTGTCTAGGTTGTTTGTTTTCGAGACTTTGGTACCTATAATTATGTTTGTTTTGATAACAGACAGATTTCTAGGCGCACCTTACACTGGCTACACACACGATAATATTCTCATCATATTACTAGCTATCCTGTGCCCGCTTTGTTCGGCGTTTAACACACAATACTTCTCAGGATATCTCACTTTATATTTTGCTTTGCTTAGTTATCTATTATAATATTAAATATAATTTGTTTTTTTTTTTGCCTGACGCTGTAACTCCAGAAAGCATGAACCGATTTCCAAGGTTTTGCATTTGTTGGAAAGGTCGCGGCCCCCGTGGGATCTATAGTAAAGAAAATTTTGGCAAATGTTGTAGAGAAAAGCAAGAAAACAAGGAAAATCGTCACTTATATAGAGTCTCTTACACGTCTCTTATTCTGTCTTATTCCATAGAACACTTTATAGGTAGTAGGTCGACGGGGCTGGATTAGAGCATACACTTCGCACTTTCAATCATAAAAAAAATAGCTCTAAATCACTTTTTTATTTTTATTTTGTTTTACGATATTAAAGGGGCAAGCGAGCAGACGGGTTTCTTGATGGAAAGCAGCTGCCGTCGCCAATGAACATTCGCGACATCCGAAGAGTCGCACGTGCGTTGCCTTTATGAGGGAATAGGGATAGGGGATACGAGAAGTTGAGTTACCGATGAACTCACTCACTGAGCTAACGCAGCACAGCGCCTGTCCACGCCAGTTTTCTGTGAGGCCGTGGTATCACTCCGGTCGAGTCGGCCCATTTGTGCCGAAGGATGACTATCCCACGGCAACGAAATTGTGATTAAAGTTGGACAATTTTAGTTATAATACTCCACAATCATTTATTCAGGTTAAACCTTTAAAGGTTGGGCTTAAAAAGTGACTGCCTCATTAACAATATCCCTATTAGCCTTGTTTATGCCCTATAGAAACATCTGAGTGCGTCGTAAGAGCTCAACTAACGTAATCAACGGTGATTATGCTTTTGTTTGAGAGCAAGGCGATCTGTTTTCTCATCAAATTGAATAAAAAAGCTCTTATTTGAACCCAGCGAACAAGAGAACAAAATTGCTCCGTACATTCGACAATATTGTATTGAGTTACACTATCTGGACTACGAATTGATTCGGTTTATCTTTGGATTTATGTCGGTGATTCTTTTTCTGGCTAAATCTCTGCTGCAGCTTTGGATATTGTTTACTCGAGTATCGTTTTCTATACGAGTTTTTAAAAAGTTATTTTAGACATCCAGGAATTCTGGGTACCTTGCAACGAATGGGCTGGCTCGACCGGAATGATACCACTCGGAAAACTGGCGTGAAACGGCGTTGTGCTGTTTCGTTCAATGAGTGAGTTTACTGGTGGTCCAACTTCCCTAATCCTCTATCCCTATTCCAATGCCCTATTCCCCCATTAAGGCCGGCAACGCACTTGCGGTTCTTCAGAGTGTCCTTGGGCCACGGCAGTTGCTTTCCATCAGATAACCCTCTACTCGCTAGCCCCCTGAATATACAAAAGGAGTGTTTAAAAGTTATTTTAGACACATTCAGGAGTTCGAAGTATCTAGCGCATTCAAATTAATAATAATTTTGACACTAAAAATATTTGTAGTGGTTTGGTGCACTACTTATAATACTGGTGTATTATTGCAGTGTGAGACGTATTGAAACACCAATTATCGGAATAGGAATGTATATTTATTTAGAGATCAGTTATATTTAAATAACAATAAGGGTATTAGTGCGCACGGGGATATATCTAGTCTAGACCACGTATGTTACACGATAACACATATAATACGAGATAGCGAGATTATCACTTTGTCCATCTTCTTCCAGCGATGATGATGTGATGTATGACAGGGACGGCCAACACTGTATCAGTGCGTCTCTGTCTTAGTTGATATGACCACATGAGGTTGAATCGAGTAGTGCAAGTATAGGCAGCTTTGAGCTACATGTAAGTTAGTTGAGTAAATCATATAATTTAATGAAGATTACTATACATTATTGTAGTTAGAACATTATTGTAGTTAGTCATAATAATAGTACGGTGCCTTTCACATTAATGTAAATTATTGATAGTTGGCTGGTTCGAAAGCTGAAACAATAAGAAATTCTGAGAATCGAAGTCTTATGGAATGGTTTGAAATACGTTAAGATTACTTGTTCATTTCTGCTAATTTCTTGTAACTATATCGCACTATCTTTTGAGCGTTACTATGTCCGCGTAAAACTTTAAAAATTACCCGTTTTTACAATATTTTTGATTACTGATCGGCTCCTATGGGTGTGATGTATATATTATGGCCTTCCTTGACAAATGGACTAACCGACACAAAAATAATTTTTAGTAGTTCCTGAGATGAGTGCGTTCAAACAAACAAACGAAAGAACAAACAAATAAACAAACTCGTTATGTTATTAGTGTAGTTATGTTATTAATTGGGTCAGCGTTAACGTTGTTATGACTTCTGGAGCCAATTCCTGGTACATAACCGGAAATATTGAAATAAAATAGTTGGAATATTCGCCCAAGATATACAATTCTAATGTAACAAACCATAGAATAAAATTGCAATAGATATGTCCGATTTTATTGATTAGTCAAATGAAATACATTAGTAACCATTGAAGAAATAAGTGGAAGAAGCGTATAGCTAACATCTTGCAACTAGTGTATCTTACTATACCTGTAATCCACATAATTTTAATTTCAAATATTTTTTCGGGTCCAAAAGCGTCCATTTACGTACAAGTTCTGGACTTTTTAAAATGTTACTTATCTGCTTCCTCCACTTAAGATTTAAAAAAAAATAATAATTTGACCAGTTTTGATAGACGAAGAACTTTTATTATCTTACAAAATATTAAAAATTCTAACTAGACCGTGGTTAGAATTACGAAAGTTTACAAAAAAAGCAAGTCACAAGAGGTCGTTTCTCCTGCAATTGTCGCATATACCTTTGGTTTCACCATTTTGGAAAATCAACGTTTCCCCATTAATAACTTATCATTTATAGTAAATTCACATTCATCAAAGCCGAAAAAAAAATTAAGTTATTTCCTTAAATAGCAGTTGATAGCGAATGACACTGATAAATCGGACGATTCGGCGTAGAATTTAGTGGGTTTCGTATACGAAATTCCACGAGTTGTCATATTACGAGTATATCAAATTCAAAAAAATCGTTTCCTTCAACACGCCAGGCTCCGCTAAATTCTATTCTGATGTGCGTTCACCCTCAATGTTTATGCCACGTCTATGGCTTGGTGTGGTCTATGGTAGCAGATATGTGGGAAGCGCTAAAGATTTGACCTGATTGATATAAAGTTTCACGTGGGGCTATCTGTGTTGGCCCCAAATTTTGATGAAATTCAGTCTCTTGTTTATCATAATAAATAATTTGTTTATCGGGAAATATGCATCTGAAATATTTTCCCACAAAGAGTAGCCTATGTTCTTCTCTGTAGCCCCTTCTGTACCTACCTTTCTTTAGAAAAACTATAAATTAGACTAGTAGTTATTTTCATTTCTTTTAATTTAAATAAAGTTTTACCATCATTCTCCTTAACGAATGAAATAAACACCATTTAAACCAGTAGTTTCTGAAACTAGCACGTACTTTCAATCGATCAATTTATTTGCTTTGTTTGCTTTGTTGCTATTTTTTAAGTTGTACATAAGATGTTCGCATAATTTAGTTACTCAGATCTTACACTTTCAACTATAAAGATAGCAAGCAAATATTTAAAAAGTTATAAAATCTAAAAACCTTGAATCATTAAACACCATTACAATTAATAATAATATTATATATTCTTAACCACAATAATAATATCGTATCTTGAATATAAAAAAACAAACTAAAATATTAATTGTAGAGACACTACTAAGAACGTTTACTAAGAACATTATCATTTAAACACAACGTCAGAATTAGTTTATGTCAAAATCAGATTAATATTAAATAACTATGTTACTGAGTAGAATAAATTAAATAGAGAATGATTGATTTAAGAAAAAAAAAAATTTTATCTTAAATCAATCATTCAATTTGTTTGCTTGCTACTTACAAATAAACTCTTCGAAATTTTAAAATGCTTCATTATAATCTGGAATGGTCAATAAACGTGTAGACGAACTAACCAACCCTTTTGAATACCGGGGAAACCTCAAGTATATATTGTATTGGAATTTGAATATTGTATTTTGGCAATAAATCAAATATGCGAGGCTTCATAACTCAATTGGAGAGGAAAAAGCCGTGAACGAGTGGCCTTCTCGATCTATTTCAGGAGTTTAATAAACTTCTACTACAATTTAAGGGTTTTTCTGATTTTTTACCTCAACCTGGAGCTATGCGTTTGGGTTTTTTTTGATAATTGAAAATGGCTTAAAAAATTGTGTGATGGTATCTTTATTGTGTTGTTTATAACAATGCTAACTTTTGTCCGTAGATTCGCCCGCATCAAGAATGGTTGGCGGGATTCGAACCCGAGACCCCCGGCATGGGCTACCAAAGCGCTCCACCACTGCACTACAGAGGTTGTCTAAACTAATCAGTAATAACATTAAAATTAAATCAATAATAATGGTGGGCTCTCATACAAACAACACAATTTTTATTTGAGTTGTATGTTTGCTCTAAAATAATACGGAACCCTTCATGCACGAATGTAACTTGCACTTGGATGGTCTGTATCACCTGCGTGCTAAATTTTGAGTCCGATCCTACAACAACTATTCAATTGAATTTCTTTATTTGCAAAATGTGTGTTAGTATAGATGTTATACAATAAGAGAAAAATTACATTACATTTGCTCAGTCGGACATGCAAACGTTAATGTTATGAAATATACAATTTTATTCTCGATTATATATAAATACAAAAAAATATATATTTCAAAAAGAGTATTATAAGAAGTCAATATTTGTATATGTCAGGTATATATAACCAATTGTCAATAATTAGACATAACAAAATCAATATATTAATCATTTACATTGGAAATTAAATTAATATTTATATATAATATACTGTAATGCTGGAGATTAAATTTTATTTCATTATGTACGGATTTTATTATGTCATTTAACATACAATCAAAAATTAAATATTATAAAACAACCTTGCCAAATGTATACAGTTCATTAACTATGTGAGTCAAACTTTTGAGTTGGATACTTAGATAGAATAATAAATAATAATATCGGACTAAGGTTTTGCCTTAAAAAAAAAAGTCTTTAAAGTGGTCTATAGTAATAAGAATAAGAGGATAATCCGCAATGAAATTCTTAGGGCCTGTTTTAACGCTTATTGATAAAATGACAGGCTCTGACAGGCTATCCGTAACTATTTTGACAGATTCTCCATATATATCAAAGAAAGTTATGGATAGACTTGACACTCATGAGTAATAAATAAATAATTTACACAAATTAATATCTAAAACAAACAAATATAACGGTTAATGAACTTTCGAGACATTTTACACAAAATAAATTTCTGAACGCACACATCAATGTTTACATTGACGTGACATGTAAAGTCGGTCCTGCGCCTGATCTCTCGCCAGTCGTGTCGGTCACCTCACCACTGGGTTATGAGAGTAATGGAAGAGAGAATGCTCTTGTGTACTGCGCACACACTTGGACACGATAAAATTACTCCTGCGTAACAGGCCTAGTTTCTATGAAATCCGCCATCATCACCGAAACCGGTGTGCGAGTTATTTACTAATTCGTTGGTCGAAATTGCTTTTAGATTTATCAGAATCTGCCTATTCCTAATAATAGAAACCCACGAGACCCAAATACGAGCCGATAGGTAACACTATTCCGGGCTGAACCCTGTGTCGGCACGGATTTCGTGGATTCCCGTCAAATTTGGAAAGATTTATGTGGATCATTTGCAATTATAATCTTGTACCACATTCAGGATCATGAGTTACATGGTAGTTAAGTTGCGTTTTCCTTGAAGAAAATATATTTCTGCCTTCGCGTATATATGTCTATAAATGTCTTCGTCTGTTCTGTTACTGTTTCAATTGATCGGACAAAGACACGCTGGCTGACTTATATTTTTTTTTCCATAAGATTGAAGCTTGGGAATATTTTAAGAAAAAATGCTTAAGTATCGTTTTTTAAATATAAGAAAATATAAGGACAATGGTCCTACAAATCAAAATGTATTAAATTAACGGTATGTTGTTTTGAACTGAAATTCGGCATGCCACCTGCATGAAGTTGCACATTTTCTAAATGAATATGGAAGAAACGTCTCGCACAATTGAAATCTAATAATTTATACGAATATCTAATAACCATACTATTATTATAAATGCAAAAGTGTGTCTGTACGTCTGTTACCTGTTCACGCTCAAACCACTGAGCACTGAGTTTGTTATGAAGATACGTTGCGGTGTGATTTGATCCTTAAGCGGAAAACATACTGATCGAACGCGACTTACTGACGCGACTGACAGTCGCGATCTAGATAATAATTGTACATTTAAATGTGCAAACTATAAGGCGTAAGGACTTTTTTGTATGGGCTGTCAGTCGCGTCCGACCAGTTTGTTTTCAGCTCGATTCGTCCTTGCGAAAGGTTAATGCGCATTAAAATCCTAAATCACGTTCAGATTCCCCGAATTCCGTTTCATTTGGTGCTCGGTTAATGACATTCATCATAACATTACTTATCATTACGGCATACACGAAACAAAGGAGGACATCCATCACTGTCACAACAGAAAAACACAGAATGATATGCTTGGAGGGTTTCGAGCCTCGCGCACATAAGGGTATTTTATTAAATTCTCTTTTTTCATGCGATCCTGGTTAATAGTGCTAGCGGTGTGATTTTTAGTGTATGCGCACACTTTGATGGAACGTGCCGGGGCTCAGCGCAGTGCAAAATGAGCTATGACACACTGTTGTCGGGTCTAATCGCATTAACGGATTTTGGGTACGTCAGTGTGACCACATTTGAACCACTCGTGACTAGATATACCAAAAAGATTGCTTTGTTAATTTTTTCTACTAAAATCTATTAAGCCGTGTTTTAGCTTCTACCAAAAATTTTACTTTATTTATTTATGTATTCTACGTGGGTAAAACTTAAATAAAATTCAATGTTTATATGGACTGATTTCATTATTTTTTTAAAATGTTTTATCATATTTATTTTATTCTATAATAATAATTTCCTACTTTAATTTACTAAAAGATTACCTACCTACTACACCGTTATTCACTTGGGACCAAAATGTTGAAATCTACTAAATTTGTGGTCACACTGTTGACGTGGCACCGGGCCGTGCCGCATCGGCCGCGTCAAAAACCGCCCCACTGAGGACCGACACGCTACGTCAAGGTGTGCGACACGCGCATCTGTGTCTATACAATTTGTACGGGCGGGAATTGTTCCGCTGAAACCCGGCACTCTGCGGCCCGGCATAGTTTGCTCACACTTTTAAAGATTCTTTTTTACAATGGGCTATGATGGCTTAATACAATCCATCACCATTGTGTAATGGTATATGATAGGAACCAATGGCCAGGATTAAAAACACCAATTTTTGATCGTGGTCTACAAGATCGTGTTGTGGGCCATGATAGTCAATTCTGTATTGGAGGCTGAGTAACTGTTGCAATCGGAGACAAAAAATTAATATTTTACAACTAAACGAAGATTTTCACAGATAATGTATTGATTATGTCAAAATCTTGTTAATAAACACAACTAAGAAATATTATATAAGCGCTAAATGTAAATTATCATTACCCTCATCGTTACATCGTAAAAGTTAGAACAAAACTACACACAAATAGCAAAAATTTGTATGAAATCCTATGCCAACTTATTCAGATACGATTCTAGTAATGTGAAATTAATTTGAATATTAAATAAAAATAAATTAATATTAATTTGAATTACAGTACCCGGCCGAAAATATTGCACATCGACTTTTGGAAGGAGACAATCATTATGTCAACTTCGTAGAGCTAAATGTCTGTCGCACGCTACATATGTGACGTTTTGTCAGTCGTTGTTCAAATGCGATGGAATGCAGTCGCGTCGAGTTTATTAAATAAATATAGAGCTGATGACACCCCCAATTTCACTTATTTGTGATAAAAATATATTGTAATATGACACTCCCTTAGGAGTGCGGACGACCTCTGAGGCGCAGTGGTTGAGCACCTTCGTAGCTCGCGCCGGGGGTCGCGGGTTGAAATCCCGCCGACGGAACGAAAGTTTTTCAAAGTTCCTGGGTTGTAGATGTATATTAAATATTTATTTATAATTTATTTATTTAGGTTGGGAATAAAGCAAAAGGGCGGCCTTACCACTTACAGCGGTTTCTTACAGGCAACCTATTACACAACCCATTACAACATTAATATGTGTATAGTATAAACATTAGTCCTACCATAACCCGTAACACAAGTCCTTCCAGGTACTTATCACGGGGCCAGACTGTCGTAGTGTGAAGCGTCCATAACACACACACCACAGAAAAAAAAAGTTGTACTATGGCGTCTTTTCCTAAAATGAAGCCATGTTATAATTTATTTTAAACACTAATCAAAATCGATAAACACCAATAGAAAAATGGGTATATTTTATGCAAAGGATAAGAGGTAATTGTAACAGCTCCTTATAGGTACCGGACTGTTTGTATTTCGTGTGACAGAGATAACGCTTTATGCACCCGAAAACAGGCGATTGACTCTTTCCAAAGGTCGATGTGCAAACCGGGTACTGTATAAAACTATGTAGTATGTAACATGAAGGAAATCGAAACAGAGCCAGGCGATGGACCTATATCGTTTGGTCATAATGTCAATTCTATATTAGTGATTTGTCATCTGGGTTTGACATAACGCTACTAATCTACTTAGATCCGCAATTCGGCTCTGTTTCAACTTTCCTGATTGTTAGTTTGCCCTAACTTTACGCTTGATTTTTTCTTCCGATACTTTTTATTGTGAGAATTCCCGCGCTCAGGAATCCCCAGCCAATATTGATTCTTTAATCATAATTTAATATAATAATGCCAATTCAATTATGTCTCACTTACTAGAAAAATAACGATGTTAGGAAATTCAATTAAGTACAAAGGAGAGTTTTTATAGAAAACTTAAAGATAGAGTTTAATTTTATAGTTTTTTGAGTGTAATAAAAGTAGCGATACATTTTTTACTCGCAAGCCACCTTTTGCAGCAGGATTACCAGTAGAAATGCAAAAGAATTAATGTAATGTTTTGTTTTTATAATTGTCAGTTTTCGGTTGCCAATATGTTATTTTGTTTTTCCGTACTGCAGCAGAGTCTACATCATCGGCGATGATTGATGATCGTGTGTTCGTTTGTAATCGGCCCGATCATTGTTCAAGATTCCACATATTCGTTCGTAGTACTTTGCCAACGAGTCTTTTAAAGGTGAGCATAGACGATGATAGTATAGCAGAGCCGAGGCCCGAGGTAGTAGGGGAGCCCAAGAGGGGAATTTCGGATTTACTCGAGCGCCTCAGATTAGGCTAGTGTAGGTTTTCTAGATGTCTCTGATCATTGTGGAATAAAAATCAGATTTTTAGTTCGGTTCTTAAAAAGCTATCTTAAGTCCCGAAATGTCTTTAAAGCTTTGATGCCTTGCTGTCTGAAATAGTGTAATAAATGTTTAATTTTAAAAAAATAAATAATTTTCCATTTCATTACCTTAATATCACGTAGCTTTTTATCCCACCCCTAAAATATAAAATGCCCTTATCATTTGCTTCTCCATTTTACCTACAAAACCTAGTGGTCTCCACAACGCTCGAGTTACTCAAAAAATCTCCAAAAATATCACACTCACCTCCCCGGCTACTACTTTATGAGCAGAACAGAGTAGCGGGCGTTATCTAGTCTATTACTACATAAATTAACCACAAGGAGTACAAAGGTTATATTAATTTACTATATTATTAAACGATACTGCCACTAACAATAAATGCTTCCTTCAGTTGGCAAGTGACAGTTAACTACTGCAATTAGGGTAACAAGGCAGTTCGTACTCTATACAACCCAGTATAATTAGCTATGTGTGCTTTGAATGAGAAGTGTAAGATGTTTCTCGCAACGGTAAATGCCTTAAATGCTTAAATTTCAAACCAAGTGCTATTTGGGATTCCGTACCCAAAGGGTAAAAACGGAAATAAACTAGGATTTCGATGTCTGTCCCGCGTTCCGTCTGTCTGTCCCTAGGCTGTAACTCAAAAACTGCTAAAGCTAGAGAGTTGACATTTTCACTAAATGTGTTATATATATTTATGCTGTCGCTATAACAACAAATACTGAAAACAAAATAAATGTTTAAGAGAGGCTCTCATACAACAAACTTGTGTTTCGTCAGTTTCTTCCTTTCTGATACTAGATGGCAATGCAGTACCTCTTTATCGCGCTATCACTTGCATGACGTGGTAGACGTATACCTGTTCAATTTTCTAAGCAATTTTTTATCCAACTTGCACTGGGCTGGTTTCAGCCTGCGTAGGTTTGCTCACTTTGGAACTAACTTCATGTGAATCGTTAAACTTTGAAAGTCTAATAAATAAAATAATAGGTATATTTTTGTCTTTATCTTGCCAAATAGCAGACATTCTAAGAATACTAACATTTATAAGTTCTAATGGCATATTATAAGAGGGCTATGAAAATGATAGAAGGTGAAAGGAACGACAAAAAATTGAGGGATCAAAATATATAATATAAAAAGAAAGGCGAAGTTCAAGGACAAAATATATTTGATATTCAAAATGAATTGGATGAGCTATTTAGCTAAATATTAAAATTGTTAGACCCTAAAAATAGCAGCATAAGCTCTCTTAAGGCGTTTTACACTTAACGATTATATTTTGTTTTATGACAACGATGCGACTTTCGCAGACACCTTTGCGCTAAAATTTGTTTATTGATCGTAGCCGTACTTCTTCCGCCTACATTTTATGCAGAAAAAAAACATAAATAATTATTAAAAAAATATGGCAACACTTTATGTTAACTTAAAAGCGCAGTATAAGTCCTCTTGTTTGAACTACATCCTAGGGTCAAAAAAAAACTTAAATGATGTAAGATATAATGATTGCATGAAACGACAAACATTATAATGTATTAATATTATAGACGAAAATGATACTAATAATATAAAGAGAAAAAATATTATTTACAATAATATTATCTACGCCTATCTTCACTTGACTTAGAATTCGATGTCGCATCGTAAGTGTAAAATGACCTTCTTGGGAATGTATCAAGATAATTTTTTGTTAAACTTATTTTGACTGCCACTAAAATTCTATTATAATAATAATGTTAAGTACCCCTTTCGTGGACAGAATTATTTTTTTAGTACATCAATCACTTTTTGCACGTTTAATGTAAAAGGGTATAAACCTTCTAAATACTCGTATATTATCTTCTAGACTGTCTAGACCTATAATTTGGATTTTTTTATTGATTTAATTTTGATTGAATTCGTATTATCATATTCTTTAAATATATGTATTGTGTGAGTACCAATAAACCAAGTACAATAGAACTGCATACCACTACAGTTAAGGCAGGTTCACATTGAGTCAGTGCTGACCTGGCACTGCTATCGTGTATTGATTTCAAGTTTTCGGTACCATCACCAGTAAATCTGTCTTAATGCCAATAATTAAGCGGAAAACATACTGATCGGGCGCGCTTTACGGACGCGACTGACAGCCGCGGTCTAACAATAATTGTATAATTGGGGAAATAGAAAAAGAGCCAGTTGACGGACCTACGTCCTTTGGTTGGAAAATGTCAATTCTATGTAAGTTGTAATCTGTCGGATGAGTTTGACGTAACCCAACCAAATTACTTAGATCTACGATCTGTATCTGTTTAAAATAATCTGCAAACTAGGCATAAGTCACGAACGTTTTGTATGGACTCTCAGCTGCGTCTGTCATTAGTCACGGACGTTTTTGTATGGAATGTCAGCAGCGTCCGATCAGTTTGTTTTCAGCTTTACAAATTTGTGTCATGTAAATTTTGAAAAAAGAAAAGTGCGTTTTTTTAAGACCCCTTTCATCGTTTGTACTACCGTAAGCTACGTTTGAACACAGTTTTAACGTAATTTCTGTAAGAGTTCACCAAAACTATAATTTTGGGTTCCAGTTGTCACCGAGGAGCTATTTCTAGGGCTCCGTACCCAACGGGTAAAAACGGTACCCTATAAATAAGACTACGATGTCAATCCGTCTAATCTGTACATCTGTCTGCCTGTCTCTCTACCTATCCGTCCGTCTGTCATTCTCTAGGCTGCATACCGCTATTGCAACTCGAATTCACACTTGGCCATTTTTTTTTTAACATAACCAATATACATTACCTGGACTTAGTACACAGAGAAAAAAAAAATCGCATTTACCCGCGACTTTGCCCACGTTAAATCATAATCTCGCGAGAGCATGCACAATGAAAAGTATCCTGTTTATTGGTATCGTAATAATTTTAATACTATAGGCACAATAAATATCCTTTATTTCGTCAGCAATGCCGGAAGGAATATTTTTGTATTGGCCGCCATTTTGCTTACACAAAACGTCGGAATTGCGGCCAAAGTATTGTCCAGGAAAAACCTGCTCATAAAATATTCACGCAGCAAACTATGTGCCCGGTTCATATACCAATTGGACCGTACCTAATAGAGCGTGCTTAGAATTATTTATTAAGTAACACCCACATTTATCTGAGAGAAGCAAGGATTAGGAATTTAGCACCCTTTCGCCGACAGTAAGTTTGATATTGTGCGCTACGTCGGCGTGTTGGGAGAATATTGAGTTCCTTAACGCCAAGATTGGAGGGAAATGTATACTCATATTATAGTCCATG